>CABEEJ010001467.1:5878-44705 GCA_901482245.1 Timema douglasi
CCCCCCCCCTTCCCATACCATCAAGTCATCAGCAAACATAATGGCTTTAATTTTTTTCTCGGCGAGTTTTCCTGCCACTTTGTTTTTTTACTATTTCCATTACAATAGTAGTGAAAGGGCACTCCCGTGCTTCACTCAATTTTTTATTCGGAACTTCTCCTTCCTTCCACTCTCCATCTTAACTCAACTCCTATTATCGTCATGCATGCTTTTCACTCTCATTGCAACTCCTCTTTTCACTTTGGTCTTCGTCATTGCTTTCCAAACTTTATTTCTATCCAAACTATTATATGCCTTCTCCTCATCTATAAATACCACTACCAAGTCTCCCTAAATCCTCGCTGTTCCTCTCTACACCTACCTTTCATTCTTTTTTCCAGTTTCTTATGTATTTTTGTACAATGCCACATCAGTGTTATCCCCCTATAGTTTGTACTTGTACACCTCTTTCTGTCACCTTTCTTGAAAATGCTTATTGTAACTCGCTTTTCCGGTCTTCCGGTACATTGTTTACCTTCAGCACCACAGAAAGTTTGTCCACACCTGGTGCTTTTCCTTGTTTCGTCCTCTTTAATGTGTCCTCCACCTCTTTCCTCCCCTTCTGATTCAGTTTCATTACTTTCCTCTTTCAGGTTAAACATCTTCTCAAAATATTTTATCTATAGTTTCTTTATTTCCTCTCCTGTCTTCAACGTTCTTCCTTCTTCATCCACCATACTAGCTTCTTGTCTTTTCTCTCTCCTCCTGTTTCTTATTATAATATATAACACCTTCTTACTTAATTCAACGTCTAGTTCCATCATTTCTGTATATTTTTGCATCCAATCTTTCTGTCTTCCTGATCAACTCGCTTTGCTCGTTTAATCTTCTCCCTACATACTTATGTTTCCTTATTCCTATTTTTAAAACTTCTTCTGAATGCTTTATTCTTCTCTTCTACTGCTTACTTCACCCAGTCGTTCCACCAGGGTGTCTCTCACTTCCTCTCATTAGTTGTCCTCCCACAAACCTCCTCTGCCGCTTCCACCAGACTGTTCTGAAGCCTTTCCCAATCAACCTCTACACTTTGCATCTCATCCTTGGGTATTCATCTTCTTGCTTTTCTTAGGTACAGCTCTGTTTCCTCTCCATTTCTTAGCCTCCACACTTTAATTATTATTTCTTTTCTTACTACCTTTCTCTTACATCCCCATCCCTTTATGTGGTCGCTATTTAAGGACACACTTGGTGTTACCTTGATGTTTAAGGTATTCCTTTTCATTTTTCTATCCATGATAAAGTAGTCTATCACCGACTTTTGCTCCCCATCCCAACCCTATCTAGTGATCTTATGACTTTCTCTTTCTTTTTTATACCAGCTGTTTGCCACTTTCGTTTTATTTTTTGCACATAACTCCAACAGTCTTTTACCCTCCTAGTTTTCTCCCCATCCTTCCTTCCTTAACACCGCACAAAACCCTACTTTTGCATTCAGATTGCCCATTTCTATCTGACACTCATTTCCCATGCCTTTCTAGGTCTTCTTCAAACTTGTCTTTTTCTTCTGCTGGGCGCCCCACTTGTATCATCTCCACCTTTTCCCCTCTGTCATATATTGTCATCTTCATTAGTCTATCGTCAATCCCTACTACCTCCGCCTGCAACTCTTCTCTCCATTTCTCTTCCCTTCATCAGTCCTCATTCAATTAAGAGTGAAGCCATTCCTTACTTCCCTCATGCAGCTTCCTCTCCACTTGGTCTCGCTCAGGGCCAGACATCCAATCTTCTCTCGTCCGTCATAGCCACAATCTCTTCCACTCTTTCAGTTAGTGTTCCAAACAGCTAAATCCAAGCTTGGCTCAATTTGACTCGACACTCGGAAGCTTCATGGAAAGGTGGATCAAGATCGACTCTAATGAGATCTGCAAGTTTGTTTGTTTTTGTCGGGTATTTCAAAAAGCTCCCGAGTTTTAGTTGAATTCAAGTATATTTATGATTTTTAAATGTTTAAAGGTACCTATATATATGTGTTTATTTTAAAAGTAAAGTAGTATATTTGAAATGTCACTAGTTCAGTGACTCTCAAACTGTGGTATGCATACCACTGGTGGTACGCAAGCAGACACGGCAATACTAGATTTTCTGCTATGGTGACAGTAAAAAAAAAAATCATAATAAACTGAATCTTGACCCAAATTTGTGCTTAGATTTAAGTTTAACTGAACCCGACACCTAGCTTGTTCCAAGCATGCAGCATCATCTTCTCACTGAATTTTTAGACTTAAAGAATATTGTAACCTATTCTACAAATAACTAATAGATACTTTCAAAAACAGTTGTAATTTTTATAGCTTTATCATTGCGAGACACCTGCCTCAGTGGCGTAGTTGGCTAACGCACTTGTCGTGTTGAGCCAGACTGCTGAGGACGGGAAGATCGAGGTTCAAATCTCGGTCGAGTGAACTGGGGGTGGTTTTTCCTGAATGGTTTTCCACTCTCCCTCCACGCAAATGCGGGTTCACTTCCTCTAATTCAACCTTCCCAATTCCTAATCCATTAGCGTAATTAGTACTTAAAGCGTAAAACCCAAACTGGTAGTAAGACGCGGTGCTAAATATTATTATCATTGCGAGACATAGCTCTATCCTAATGACATTTTTAATAGTTATGTGTTACGCGGAAAAAACAGTTTGAGAACCACTACACTAGTCAAACCAAACATAAAATGTAAATACTACATATTTAAAATTTGAAAATTAAAAAAGTGTAAAAAAAACATGTGTTCTTAAAAATAAGAATGAAACTCATTTTTATAAATACGGTACCTAGTTAATACCCTTTAGAAATAGTATGAAAATGGAAATATTGGTTTTTAAATTATAAATATAACTTTTTAAAAAACATTTAAACAAATATTTAATAGAAAAAATAATTAAAATAATTTCAACACTCATGTTTTTAAAGATGTTAAAATTATACTAACAATTACAAAGAAAGTTAATAAGATTGACATTTATTTTAATACACTAATATTTCCCCAAAATAATCCTCTTTTATTTTAACTACCCTATAATAAAACATAAGAATCTCAAGCAGCTAGAAATTTAGAGTGAAATTTATATTTTGTTTATTAGTCTTTGTAATAATTGTGCATGATCACTTCTTCTGTTCTATTTGCTATCCCTCTATGTGCAGTTGCACATGCGCCTTATAATGGCTCTCGCTAGAAATTATCTTATTATAAAATTTAATTCAATTCCCCTTTTAATTCTATTTAAAATTTATGTTCATACTTTGAGATTGAAAATAAGTCGAGAAAGGTATTTTTATCAAACAATATGAAATAATAAATGCTTTTTTTTTTTAATATGTTAGGATTTGTAAAATGTTTATTGAAATAAATAAGGTTGATCAACACTGATCTTAGGCAGGTTAATACACATAATTCTATAACTACAGTAACTACACTACTTTGATAGTTGAACATATTAATGCAAGTTTTAAATATCTTAAGTCATGTTAAATATTTACTATAAAAATATATACTATAATTTTAGAAAGGTACCGTGTAAACATTGTAAAAATGATAATTATTTTAGTATTTAGACTATTTAGTGATCTATTTAGCTAGTTTTATATTCATTGCCTTGTCATGGCAATGCAACTTCAATCGAAGATAATTCAAAATTGATGAAAATATTGAACTAATTTTCTGGTATAAAGTAGTTTTAGAACTCTTCTATGTTATCAATGTGAAATTTGATATTAACCTTAACAATCTATTGAGTTATCGAATGACTTATAAGTGAAACTGCCAATAGCATTTAAATTAGATAGCCTACACTTCCATTTTGGTTTAAAAATTGATTGGTATGTACATCAAGAGGATACTTGACATTGACAAGCCTACAATAGTTCAATCTCAATTGAAGCTCAAAATTTGAGTATTTGTAGAACCCTAATACATATATTAATAAATCAAAGTACAGCATTACCTGGCTATTTTGATGAACTCGGGACTAGAGCACTGATGAAAGTCGAATATATACAAAGGTCGAAGCATAACACTTGTGAATATGTGAATTTGCAACACATAAGCACAATATGAACCGTGTCATTATACTGTAATCCCAAAAATAATTATGACCTGTTTACAATATCATCACAAAAATAAGTATGAAGATAATTACAAATATATGCAGTCAGTTAAAAAAACCTGCACACCAAACGACTTCTATTCATAGACTGAACGATGAAAGAAACAAAATGGTAGCCAAATGCAACAAATTTGGAAACTTGGTTATTATTAAAACCCAAGTGAAGTGGCATGAAGCAAAGTATTACTGTAACACAATGGTATGGGAACCCCCCCTAACCGCCTCATATTCTCTTAAGAACTTTTCTTTTGTTGTACCTTTACTTTAATACTATAGTTGAGAAGCTTAGGACAAAAACTTGTATATTTTCTATATAAAAAAAATAAGTTATTTGCATAATTTGGTTGTAGACTTTCCATCAACTTAGACCAAAAATTAAGGAAGGTGTTCTTTAGTCAAATTAGAAATGGATGAGATTCGAAACTCTTAGGAAAGTGCCGGGAAACAGTTATTTTCCGATAAACAGGCAACAACTTTCCCAGAATATAGTTTTGGCAATAACTCCAGACAAAAAATTTTATTCTAAATTTGATAGGTTTTTTTATATAAAATTTCTTGATTTTAAAAGGTTTTCAAGTCCTCAAATTTTGAATATTCTTAAGGATTCAAAGTTCTCTTCCCTAGAGTTCTAGCTTATTATTTAAGTTATAAAAAAAGAAAAAAATCATGCTAAATTTCATGAAAAACTTTGATATATTAAAAAAATAACCAATTCTGTTACCTCAGTTGCACGGGTATCTATAAATTAATTTTACCAATTGCATAGGATTATGGTTTCGAGATGCCTACATTTTTAGATTCAAAAGGGGAAGACAGACAATTTTTTTAAATATAGCTCGAACATTTTTTGTTTTAAACTTGAAACAACCTTATCAACAGTTTTTATGTTTTGTTAGCGGCACAGTGGTTGGCCGCAGCTCGCTCAATGTGCGAGTATGCTCCTGTCCCAAGAGAGATTCCGCCAAGGAGGAGAAAGACCTCGCTAAAGCTGCTGAAAGGGGAGATCCTTCTCAGAGTTCTTGCAAAAGAGTGACAGATTCAAACACAACTAGGCTCTCACTAAAGCGTAAGAAGGAAAGTGACACTACACTGGTGAGTAGTATATTAGTATAATTGTATACATAGCCTACATGTTCCATATTCATATTCTCCCCACCAATAACATAAATGAGGTTACTTGAACCAACCAATCACATTTTACTGTAGTAACCTGGAGTCTATTAGAAAACAGAATTGAGACCAATGAAATCATTTCTATTATATTAAAAATAAATACAGCATTGAAAGATAAATATTTTATCAAAAATAAATACAGTATTGAAAGATAAATATTTCAAAATAAAATTACCATTTCACAGCCCAATTTTGTTTTCAAATGAAGAATGGATGAAATAGCCCTTAGGTGGGGTTCGAGTATTATCTTTTATCTAATATCTCAATTAGTTGGCCACTAGAGGGGCCCTACGAGCACACTTCAGTAAATTCACTACAATTTTACATTTAAATTAGGCTGGACTGATGACAATCGTGATCACTGATGATCTCATTGGCTAATTTGGGTGGCACAATTGGTTAAGTTGATGATAACTAATGATTCGATTAGTCATCTTACCTTTCACTGATTGCTTAGGCCAGGGTTTGCAAACTCACGGCCTTAAGGCCGCTTATTTGACCACCCTGCTTCCCTGCAACACTTATTAAGGTACTATCTGACCCCTATCATCAACTGTTTCCAACCTGTGGCCGCATCATTTTGTAAAATGCCTCCATCTTCCTCAATCCTTGCGCCAATCTTCCTCATTTAATTCCTTTAGTTCTTATCTTTTCACTTCTCTGCCTCCCTTGCAGTCTTTTCCTACATACTTCAGTTGCAACATTTTCTCCGGCATCCTCTCTTTTTCCATTCTCATACGTGGCCATACCATCTCAGTCTTGCTTCCTCTACTATCTCATGTACTCCTTGTACTCCTACTCTTTCCCGGGTAACTTAAATCCTAATCTTGTTTCTCCTCGTGACGACAGTCAACATGTTCCTCACAAACTTAATTCCCATGGCCTCCACTTTCCTGGTCTCTCTTACATTCACTGTCCATGTTTATGCTTCATATGTGACATTGGGTACAAAGTATGCCCTGTAAAACACTTCCAGGGCACTTCTCTTCTCCATTGCAGGTCTCTTACACTCCTCTAGAACAACTCTCCCTGCTGTCCTCTTCTCATTAAATCCTCTCTACTTCCACCTTACTCTTAAAGATATTCCAAGATACTTTATGTTCTGTACTTTTCTCAGCTCTCCTCCATCCAGCTTTACCCTCTTCCTTGCTATTACCACCACTTCACACTTCGCCATGCCACATTTCACTCCACACTCTTTCACTTCCTCATTCCATTCTTGTTGTTCATTTCCATGACCATTACAAATAGTAATGGTGAGAGGGCACTCCCCTGCTTCACTCCATTTTTTATTCGGAACCACTCCATCCCTCAACTCTACGTGTTAACACAACTCCTTTTATCCTCATACATGATTTTCATTCTCATTACACCTCCTCTTTCCACTTTAACCTCCTCCGTTGCTTTCCAAACTTGGTTTTTATCCAAGCTGCCATATACCTCCCTTACATCCATAAATACCATAACCAAGTCTTTCCCATATTTAGGGATGTGGTATCGGAAAAAAAAAATTATCGCTAGATACTAATTCAAGTATCTGAAGAAAAATATGTATAACTAAGTATTATCGAAAGAAAAGTATCGATAACAATAAGTATTGGTATTGAAATTTTAAACCCTGAAAAAAAAATATGTTTATCTAGTAATAATAATTACAACCTTTTCACCATAATTTTATCTTCATATTTAACTAAACATTGCAAATTATAATTATAATGGTTCATAATACTTTTAAGCACTTGTGGAAGGAGCAATTTTTTTAGCTACATTCGTCGTTTATATACTCTATCAAGATAGATTTTTAACTATTGACAAACCATAGAAAAATGGACGCCCTGCCCTGATTCATTTGTTTAAACAACGCGCATGAGCTCTACAAAGGTTTATTTTGTTTAGTGTGTGATGGCTGTGCTCATTGATAAAGGAAGGGGTAGTATACTGGTCTCCAGGTCAGGCATCAGTCCACTCTAATAAACATTTATTCCCAGAAGTTGTTTCTTTTGATCCATTACCAGAGTATGAGTACTAATATCAGTAAAAGTATCGATATTTTTTTAACATCCCTACCCATATTCATACCTTCTCTCCATCAGCTGTTGTATAGCAAAGATAAAGTATACGTATTGTAGACCTTTGTTCTGTACATTGGCATGTCAATGATATCCCCCTATAATTTGTACACCTCTTCCTGCCTCCTTTCTTGAAAATAGGTATTATAACTCCATTTTTTTTAGGTTTTCGGTGCCTTGTTCTTCTTCCTAACCATTCTTTACCTACTTCACCTCCTGCTCTTATTATTTTCACAGTCACTTTGTCCACACCTGACACTTATCCTTCCTGCTCTGTTTCACTCTAAACTATTTCTTCTTCTCCATATAACACCTTACTTCCTTCTACGCTCCATTCCAGCATTTGCGTCCATTTTTCCATCCAATGTTTCCTGGCTTCTCGTACAACTCTTTTCTTCTTGTCCCTATATTCTTCCTGTTTACTCATTCCTATTCTTAAAACTCCTTTTAAATGCTCTATTATTCTTCTACGTTGCGTCCTTACTTTGTCGTTCCTTCCACTTCCTCTCATTACATTTCCTCCTACAACAACCAAATAATTATTATAAACAAAAACAGGACTTAGAGGAAAAAATCATACCATTACGGTAAAGCTAATTTCTAATGCTCAACATGTTTTATAAGATTTGGATTAGAAAAACAATAAATTATTATATCAATCTCTTATGATAACTATTATAATTTGATATTTTAACTTAAAGTGTTATTTTTTGAATTTTAGCTGATGTGTCTCACTAAAGACGCTAAAATGTTTGCTGCCATGATGCACAGTTATTATAAGTTCAGGGATGACTCTCAGTCGGAACTCAAGAGAAGTGTTGTTATGCGGCTGGCAAACATAATGTAAGTAATGCAACACTTATATGCTACTATTGGCTGAAACCACATTATTTTGCTGGCAGGGTGGCTACAGACACAGAAAACTCACGGAATTTAAAAATAAAAGTATTGTAGACACCCTGACTCAACGTCACATAGAGAAGTTCACTTGTGAACTCTCTGGAACGGCTCGCCGGTACTAAAGAAGCAACAGTTGACAAAGCTAGGGATTTTAACTATTATTCTTTTTTAGGGGTGTGCGAATAGGATTATTTATCGAATTAAATATAAAAATTTCAAAAAAATATTGAATTGTACAAATCAAATAGTAAATCATCAAGGAGGAGTGTGAAACATGTTCTTATCTATGTGTCCTGTCATTCTTTACAATTTTCCATTACCTTTCTTTACCTTCTTCCAAATTATAATTTTTATTTTTTATTTAGCACCGCGTCTTACTACCCGTTCGGGTTATACGCTTTAAGTACTAATTACTCTAATGGATTAGGAATTGGGAAGGTTGAATTAGAGAAAGTGAACCCGCATTTGCGTGGAGGGAGAGTGGAAAACCATTTAGGAAAAACCTCCCCCAGTTCACCTGACCGAGATTCGAACCTAGATCTCCCCGTCCTCAGCAGTCGAGCTCAACACGACAAGCGTGTTAGCCAACTACGCCACCGAGGCGGGTCAAATTATAATACAATTACCTCATATAGAAATATATGAACTTCCTATGAAAATAAACTATAGTTGTATACTATTTAAAACTTTGTTTTTATTTCCAGGAGCCAGCCATAATGTGCCGTCAACCAAGAATCGGGGTTTGTGAAATAATGCACAGTGAGAGGAAAGTAATGGGGGAGGAGCATTAAAGATTGTTTTAAAGATGTATAGTACACTTTTGCATTAATCTGTTCTTAATACTATCTTGCACTAAGCCTATTTGTGTTCAAACAACCTTACAGAGAGATGTCTTTACTTTTTCTTATTTATCTCCTTTTCACAGTTAATACCTTCATTCAACAGCCATTTTACTCAGCTGCTGACCTTGACATTGCAATAGCCATCTTCACGATACCCAGTTGGGTTCTTACATCTTCTGTTACTAATCTCGCTCTAACTGTGCATTATTTCACAAACCACATCCCCAACAAGTAGAAAAGAATGAGTCTTTCATCACCAGGAAAGCATTGTAAAGAAAAAACTTTTTTATCTTGCATATATATTTAAAGGTCACTCGAAAATCTGAAAGATACCTGATAAATATTTCATGCAGATACCAGGATGAGCACAATCAGGGACATTATGGAATACCTTGAAACCAGGGAATTTTGTAATTGGTTTGGTAAAATAGTTAACTTGGCTGTCAGTAGAAGACTGTTTTTAATCAAGTGTATATTTTCAGTGCATTCCAAAAATAATTATTTGTGATAAATGGAATATTGTAATCCAGAAAGTTGGATTTTTTTATATTCTTTTTCCTTATAAATGTTGTAACAAACATTGACAATTTATTTTATAACTTTAATGCCACTTTACATTTTTGTTTATATTGTTTATTGATAGTTTGTTTAGCTATAGTACTGAATGATAATTCACTAACCATTAATTGCATAATGTTTTGTAATTAAGTGTTTTTAATAATCAAAATAACTAGTAAGTTCCTAGTCTATCTTGTAAGCATTTATTTAGATTAGCAAATTTATTATTTTATTCTAAGTTCACTATAAACTTGAGAGAGATATTTTGTCAGTAATTGATAAATAGTTAAGTTGCAACAGAAAATAGATCTAATTCTCTTCCCTGTCCTTGGGGGTTACAAAGTCCATGACACTTGGCTGCAGGCCTAACCATCAAAAAAGATAGTGTTTGAATATACCTGCTCCCATTGGTTCAATCTCATGTAAGTTGACAAAATGGTAGGAATGCTATGAGCAGGAAGAAACGATCCACCCAAGCTCATAAAAGGAGTTGGACTGGGCAAAGGGATCACTTTGTTCCAAATATAGCAGCACCTTGATGACCTTGTCTTCATGCTGGCCTCATTCATTCATGCAAACCTGTCACTCTGTGTTATTTTTATCAGAGGACATTAGTTTCAGGTGAAATAATATTGCACTAAAGGGTTTTCATAGTACTGTGCCACAGCCAATTATTACTTTCAAAAGTTTGAAAATGTATTTTCTCAAAACTTAACAATCTTAACAATCGTAACATAGACTTTTATTCGTCCGCACACTGCAATTATCAAAATGGTACAATCTTTTACGTTAATAAACAAAATTAATAAATCAACGTAGTGGAAAATTAATAAATAAATTTATCCTAAATGACAATTCTCGAAATGCCTGATAATATTTTATAAAAAATTAGTAACAATCTGGAATGTGCAGATGTTACTAACACCTGCTTGTTTAGTGCCTTAAAAATGTTTGTACTTGAGTGTTTGCATGCTCTAAGGCGCTATTTTCACAATAAACTAGACTGCCGAAGACGAGGAGTTAGGGTGATCCTGGTTGGATGCAACGAGAGGGTTATTCCTAAAAGTTTTTCCACTCTCCCTCTATCCAAATTCAGGTGTCTAGTCTGAACAGGTAGTAAGACTCGGCGCCGAAAATATAAAATAAACATTTGTGGTTGGTAAAAGTAATGTTATGTTGTTAGATATGAATTTGGTTAAGATTTTCAAAGAAGTGTTAAAAGATTTTTAAATATTTTGGGGTGAGTATAGCTTATGGAAAGTATATCGATCACAACTGTACCGTTTGTTTATTATTATTCATATTTATAATAGCTGATAAAATCAAATAACAACTTTTTTTTTTAAATCATATTTTTACTTTTACAGTACATGATTATATATAGTTTCATATTTAAGAGAATTTGTAAAAAAAAAAATGTGCAACGTGGTGTTGCAATTGAAAAGTTTTTCTTCATAAAATGTTTAATATTCGATAGATTTATACATAATTAATGATAAGACATTAAATGAACTCCCAAGTTTTGATACACAGTAAATCCTGCTATAACCTTTTGTTATGTTCCAGAAAAACTCAACTCAATAGAAAACAATGTTATAGAACTTTTCTCTCACCATAAGAATCAACACACTATCTGGGGGTTTGGTTCCAACCCCTCCCTTCCCTCCACCCATACCCCTAAACACTTACAAATACACGACATTTGTACCAACAGTGCAAACAGCAGTTTCAAGTAAGTCTAAAGCTGCAGCAATATCTACCACCACGCTTAGCGGATTCTAGAAGGGTCTAGGCTAATAGATTGTATTTTTTCTTTGCAACTGGAGTTTTAGATGACTTAAGCAGATGGTTAAACTTCATACCCAGCAGATGAAAACTATAATGAAATTAAAAACATACGATATAAACATGCACAAAGAGAGAAACATGAAACTGGCACTGGCCTGAGCTAAACAGAAGGTAAAGATGTCTACATCTCCACACTTAACATTTAAGGCGGAAATGGGTGCCTGTGACATGTCCTGCATGAATCATTGTAACACGCGGTTGTGAAACGAGTAGTTTTGGTTGGGGGGTGTTAATGCCTGGCATGGCTTGCATGACTCGTCATGCAGGGGGTTAGCGCACAAATCAAACTTGGTGAATGATTCAATCGGCTGAAAAACAACAATGTAGACAATCATGGCCAGCGTTGTGTAAAAAAAGGTCACAAACTATTAAAAAGTTTATAATCAAACAACGTTGTGCTGGGCAACGCTATATCAGAATTTACTGTGTATATTTTCACACGGAAACAGTCCAATAAAATCGAGAGCCCTTAGTACAAAATAGTGAATATGGTTACCTCAATAATAATAGTTGTTGTAATGGGTGGCTTACGCTACCTTGTCTTTGTTATTACTTTTAACTATGTCTTAACAGGTGTATAATATAATATGTTTTATATTTAGAGGAATTTACTGTGATAAAGTGAATTGTTTTGTAATCAATATTTTAAAATTCCAACCCTAGTTTCACAGTGGATGCTGTTTTTTTATATGCATAATTATTGTTTACTTAAAAAATGTATGGATTTTGCATCCTTTAACAAAAAAAAAGCGTTTAAATTCCCTTTTGACTAATAGAGTTGCCAACCTGAAAGTTATTTGTAGAGCCCGGATTTTTATGTGGTATTAACCTATATTGTAACAAAATATATACATAAATTTTTTATTAAAATCAGTTAAAATGCGTAGTAAAATATTTAATAATGGGAAAATAACATTGAATGAATAAATCTTCAGCCAAAAAAACATTTTTTAGGAATGCAATTTGTGTGTGTGGACGTATGTCACGTGAAATTCTAGGAAAATTCACTTGGTTGACAGCTGATGTTACGTTTTCCTGCTCCACTCTAGCTGGTGATTTGTAAACACGTGATCGTCAGACCACTTGCCGATATTAATATTATACTTAGCCTATAGACTTGGGTTTTTTTCTTCCAAATGACCAATCTATGCACTGGATTATTGTGGCAAACTTCAAATTACATTTCCTTGGTTGATTTTGGGAACCGTTATCGTCATTTTTTATTTGCCTTGTTGCTTTATGTATGGTTTTCTTCTTGGTCAAAGAACAACAGAAAAATATGCTAATCAGATCCAAGAATTATTGTTTTTACAACTAGTCAACTTTTGTTTACAAACTAACTCGCCGCGTGCTAGATGTTCTGTTGAGGCCACTGTTAGGCAATACTGCATTCCCTCCCCTTCACAACACAATTTAAATTAAACAGAAGTTACGTTACGGAAACTGTAATCCTCTCCGACAAGCCAGCGTGCTTGAAAATAAGTGACACATGATTTAAAAAGTATTTTCCCCAGGAAAGACATAAAACTAATACCACAATTAAAAAACACAAAATATTCAATTTTATCTAATAGCTTCGAAAATATGTAGAACTCATCAAATTATGTGAGAATGTATCAAATTAAAACAGGAAATATAGTCCCAAACAACCTAATTTTCTGACATTTAATTTTTCACATCTCCAACTGGCAGGATGAAAATATGTGATTACATAAAAATCCAAGCTCTAGTTATTAGATATCAATTGAATATATTTGTGCTTCATAATTGACAATAATAAGTAAAATATAATTTATAGTATCTTAAGATGTAATGAGGTGCTACACCATTAAAATTAAAATGCTAATTTTTAGGGCTGGGCTGATGCAGATTGCTGATTTTAGGTTGGCGCAATCGGTTGAGCCAATGTGATTGGTTTTTGAAAGCCTATTATTTACACTGATCTTTTGAGTGAAGTTTGGTAGTCAAGGAGCAGTTTAGATAGATATGTTACTGGTTGGTGTGAAAAAACCATTTTAAAGGACAGTGACACTCATATTTGGTGCTTGCAAGTGAGACAGAAAATGAGGGGATAGATTACAACTCTTTGTGAGCAGCAAACAAGAGAAATAGTTAATGAATGAGTTGGTAGATCTAAGGGGTGACACTACTAAATAAAATTCAACAATCATTACTAGACTGCTGAAATATTTTTTTCACCCCTTAATTACTTATTCTATAAATATCAACCGATAATTTAATGTAATTGTGATTATTTTAAAATATATCTTGTTCGGTTTAGGTCCAAGTACATTTAAATTTAAAATAATGGTAATAATAATTGTTGGTTAATCTTGATGGAAAAGATGAAAACAAATAAATAGGATCTTACAACATTTCATGCTAGTTTTTAAAGAATTATTTTTGGATTACTAATATTTTATGCTCATATTTGAGCATTTTGGATTTGGTTAAAGAGGTCTAAAACAGTTATCTCCGTGAACTCCACGCTCCTCCTTTTTCAAATACTTGCCACAGCATATTTCACTTTTTTACTATAGCTATTTTTTTAAATTGCATACTAATGAAGTCAATGAACAAAAAAAATTGTTTGTATTTGATAAGTTGTGTGTCATTTTGATGCATTAATTTAGTGATAATATAAAGAAAAAACAATAATTGGCAAGATCTGCAACAAATTATCAGCTCAGCTCTATTTTTAGAAACAATGTGCTATCATTTTAATTAGAGATGGGTCAAATCTGAGTCTTCATTTTATTATTGAATCCGAATCCTAGCAAATCGTTATAAATTTTAAAGATTTACATATATACTTACATTACACAATATAGGCCCAAACTGTAAATTAAGATTTATTGCAATCATGCTTTCAATTTTAATCAACCCCAACCACCCCTCGCACAATACAGGTTAATATACAGCCGAATTAAACAATCAAGACTCATATTGTTGTTTGAAAATAAAATCATTCAAAATGTGAGTGGTGTCTTTAAGTTGTTTTTAAAAGTGTTGTTAGAATGAGTTAAGTTTTTAATAAAACATGTGAAATAAACAGATTCATTGATCAACTTTATTCACCATTGAAAGATTATAATTTATTTTATTAAGATAGCAAAAATAAAAATACAAACGGATATTTTAAATAGACTAAAACAACATGCTTAACAATTAAACATACATTGGAAATAGTGAACTCAATAATGCCTAAGTATGTTTTATTATTATTTTCTTATATATCCATTATCTATCTTCGCGTGGAAAACAAATACATTCGATTCTTGCGATATATTGATTTCTATTTAAAACACGAACAAATTTTCGACTACAATATGTTCATTCTCATTTTATAAGGCAGGACTACATTTGATTATTTTTACAATTACTTCAATAACATATATTTATAAAAAAAAAACAAGTTAAATTCAATTCAAAAACAAATAATGAATATATCGTGTTTAATGGTGGATGACTTTGTATCATGCGTAATTTTAGTTTTGTTTTTCAGTTTTTAAAGAGTTTTAACGTGTTCATTAAAATATTTACAAGATTGTTCGTGAGATGAGCGTTTTAGGAGTGAGCATGTGCCGAAACGGTTGAGTCAAAGTTTCCCATGGAGCTGGGAGTTTAGGGTACTAGGCACGTAAGATTTTCCTCACCTAACAATTTTTTTTTTTAAATAATGATTTTATTAATGCTAATCTCTTCTGTCCGACAAAATAAATATTACGGATTAAGTTTTGCTTTTCAAGTAGGCCTAACTAAGTAATTTTTTAATTCAAAATATTATGCTTTGTTTATGAGTTGAAAGATTCGACTATCGAATCCAGTAAAACACCGAATCCTCGAATCTTGAATACTTGTCAGGATTCAGCAGATTCTAAGATTCAAGTGGCCCATCTCTAATTTTAATTTTAATCTGTTTTTCAGTATCTCTAGCAATATTTCAATTGACTAAATTGTATTACACAACATTAGGCTGTATATGATGCATTTGTCTAAAATAAATTTACAATAATATTATCGGTGTCTTTTGTATGATTGTTATTTTTTGCCATTATAGTTTGTAAGGATTTTTCTTTTTTTACTTTTATAAGGTAGAAAAAATTGTTTCTTTCGAAAATGTTATTTTTCTGTATCTCTAGCCATATTATAGTAGACCTATTCCACAACACATATTATGCTGGATATAATTAATTTTTATGTCTAGAATAAATTTACAATGTTATTAGTGCCTTTTTTATGATTGTTATATATTTCTATTCATGTTTTTGTATCTCATGACATCGTAGTTCATAAGGTTGTTTTTTTTTACTTTTATAAGATAATAAAAATTGTTTAAATCTTATTTTTGTGTAAGTAATTATTTACCCAGACAATCAACAAGTGATTTTGATTTCTTGAATCCTAAATGATAATGAATTATTGAAGGTCTTACTGGATGGGTTGATTGAGGTGAAAGTTTTGTCGGGATTGGGCAATTTAGAGTACTATAAGGTTTTGTGTCTGAGTGAAAGAAATTAGAATATTTTAGCCAAGGATAGTGTTGATTCTTTGCAGTATTGGATGGTATTTGATATAAATTGTTCAATGCCTTTTATAACAATCAAAGGTTTTGACTTTTAAATACAGTAGATTTCTTTGGCATGTTCGATTATCCCGTTCCGGTGCTTGTCTGCTCTTGTCTAAGTTACTGCTGAGATTGTTTTCATGTCACAACGTGCAGTCGGCGACTGACATTTGTCTTATACTTCATAATAAGAGGACACACTGGACTAGTCAAACGTTCAGTTAGTCCTTAAAGTGGCACACTGGACTAGTTAAACATTCAGTTAGTCCTTAAAGCTGCACACTGGACTAGTTAAACATTCAGTTAGTCCTTAAAGTGGCACACTAGAATAGTTAAACATTCAGTTAGTCCTTAAATTGGCACACTAGAATAGTTAAACATTCAGTTAGTCCTTAAATTGGCACACTAGAATAGTTAAACATTCAGTTAGTCCTTAAAGTGGCACACTGGACTAGTTAAACATTCAGTTAGTCCTTAATGTGGCACACTGGACTAGTTAAACATTCAGTTAGTCCTTAAAGTGGCACACTGGACTAGTTAAACATTCAGTTAGTCCTTAAAGCTGCACACTGGACTAGTTAAACATTCAAGTTAGTCCTTAAAGTGGCACACCGGTTGGAAAAGTTTCTCCATCCCTGACCTATGATGGCCACAATTTTGAAAAAAGTTAAACCATGTTTGGCACTTAAAACCTTACTCAACCCATTCATATAAACTGTCAAACTCTTACAGAAAAATATATGAACGTTTGAAAAATGAATCTGGGTTGGGACAACAGTTTGAAGAAAAATTTCCAACTGGTGTGTGTCAAATTTTGTATACATTAGTAACTTAGTAAAGCATTTATGGAGGCCTACGCTTGTACCTTTCCTGAAGCCCGTATTAACTTGATACTAGATAGCCTAAAATAAATATTTCATTCAAACTCTGGTGTAAAAACCGCTAATCCTGAAAGATAACAATCGGTGAGGTTTCACTCGGGATGGGACCCTCGAATTGTTAGGCATATTCAGTGGTGTTAGAGTTTGTGATGCCCGGGGCGATCCCCAAGTTTTCCGCTTCTCTCACTACACAATATCTTTCGACAAAAAGTCAAAACAACTTAGAGGGGAAAAAATTAAGGCACCATGTTTATTTCTGGAGTGAACAATTTAATTTCAACACACTACAATGCTATTTTTCTGGTTTTTCTGTTTGCAAAATTGTTGATGATATTATTGAAGTTTATTTCATCTGTTATTTGCTGTTCTTTAAAGAAACTAGCAATATTTCTTAACCACAAGGCACTTTTTTGTATATCTTAAATGACTTGATCAATTTTAATTTTTTTTAAAACTCCTTTCACAGGTAGCAGCTCCAACAGTAATTGTGAGGAACTGAATTCCCAGACTATTTTTGAATAAACTGCAAATGTTCAGGGGGGCCTTCCTTCTATGTCTCTATTTTGTCTTGTGTAACAGCAACAGCAAAAAACTCTCAATGAGGAACTCTTCCTTATTAATGTCATCGCAATCATTATTTAGTTGACACACGAATTTGTCAATCAAAAGATTCGATGGAGTGAAGAAGGTACATTTCTCTCCATTCAATTTCGTATACGAGTTCAGCATCTCGTGATTCTTGAACAGTCACAAGTTTTTTCTTTTTACATTGAGATTGATGATCCATTACTATCCCAAGATCACCACAAATTTCTTTGGAATAAGCTATTGAATAAACTAGTTTGTCCCTATTTTCAGCTAAATATCCTCGAGTTTTATATCACATTGCTGTACGTTCATTCCTTCTGTTTGGAGTTAGGCCTGGATGTTGTTAATTCGTAGAAGGATGTATTACCACAGGCCAAGAAAGCATGGAAAGGAAAACAATTGTAATGTACCAAGGAGAACGCCAGTATTTGACCTGGTAACTGTATTTTATTCTTCACCAGTTAACTGTTCTAAAGCATTTAATATTTTTGATACAGTTTTTTTACAACACAGCAACCTCTCCTCTTGCACTCCATCGAGTTTCTACTCCGTGCTTGACACTTTGACCAGTGACTTTCTTTATTTATTTATTCTTTATTCTGCCCCAGTATCTATTACATAAAAAGGGGCGTTCTTACACATAATTTATTTTACATTGTCCCTTAATTTACTAGTCCTCCTTTTATTTTTTCAAAACAATATATATAGATATTAGCACCTAACCTAATGTCCTAAAATTTATCATACTTATCCTCCTTCTAGGTGGTCCGCCCCGGGTATTTTACGCCCCCGGTACCCCCACCGCCACCCAGCCCCACGGCCGCCTGGGACCATGTTTTCAGAGCCGTGGCCCTGGGCGGCGACGATGAGCATCCCCCTATCAGCCACCTGGGGGAGACGCCCTATCTGAGTTCTCGATCCGCCTACCTTCCACCTGATACCACTGCCTTGGACTTAATCTAACTTAAATCTATGATTAATACCTAATGCACTACTCTTAAAACTAATAACGTCTCCACTCGGGGCTGTAGTACTCTCCCAACTCCCCCAGTCCTTCCTCTCCGACCGATGGGGATGAGCCCTGAATCCGGCCGTTCATCCACGCCAGCCTCGAGCAGGGGGGAGTCCTTCCACCAACTCACACCCGTCATCCCACTTGCCCAACCGGAACTGCAACCCTCACCGGTTCATCAGCAATTTACACTGCTGGCATCCGGCGAGGAGCCACCCTCGGTTGGTGCTCCGGATAGCCAGGAGCCATCCTCGGTCCATCGTACCAGCCCTCCATTCGTCCTTCACACATTCACTCATCCCTCTCACTCAATTCCTGTACCAGTCCAATTATCCCCAATTATCTAAGATCTCGTCCTCACTACTAGTAGTTACCCCTGTAAGTTCCCTAATTGTCTCGTTCAGGTCATCTCCCTGTCTTCCCACCAGTGACTGAAGTCAGAATATCCCGGCGATGGGTCGAGGAAGAAAACATGAACAAATTTCCAAAAAAAGGTAACAGAACTTGCAGCAACCTAAGCTGCATGAATACCGGTCAAATACAGTGTGTGATTTGAATTTTTGACAAATTATGCTTTTCTATTATTAAGTCCCTTGATAAGTCTCTGAACGCCAATATGCTGATCAACCATCCAGCAACATTATCATACACTTGTCTGCTATTGATGAGAATATAAATTTGGTCATTTTCTAATTTTTGCAAAATCATAATTGAAATATTCTCAGCGCTTCTACCTATTGTTTCAATTAAATCGACAAATAATTCCATTACCTTCATTTTATTTCCATCAATCATAACGTAGCGCAAAACTTGGCTTGTTTGATCCTACTGAGAAATATCAGGAGCTCTGTCGAGTATCATAGAAAAGTACTAAGCTTCTTTTACTAGCTCGATAACTTTGCTTCTTACTTTTTCTCTCAAAATGTATATATACTCTCACCACATAAAAAGCTTTTCTCTAGCTTGATTTGATTCAAATTTAGCATCACTCTCATAATAAATTCATTCTCGACTACCCTGCAAGGTTAAACTAGGAATATAATGATATCCAACAATCTTGAAAGTATCTCCCTCCACTTCTTCATTTCGTTTTTAACTAATTCGTGTTCTTTAATCTTATTGTTGCTTCACATTAGATTCTAATTACCAGCTCGTTCCATTTTGTGAAAGCCCGAACATGGTCTAGACTGGATTTATGTTCGAATATTCTAGGATTAAGTTTCAACCACAGAATTCAAATTTGAATATTTCTGTCTGAAAATAGTCTGCAACAAAAGCAGTAATATAGCAGTATAAAGAGCTTCCTTGAAAGAAGAGTAAACCAACCACAATATTAACATTTTTTTCATTATTTGGCGGAGTTCAAAGAAACAACTCGGGTGTAAGTTTTCTGTTTCATCCTTCGATTGATGCACCTTGGCATACCAGTAAGATACGTGTGTCAACTTTAATCTAACTTGGACACAGACCAACAGCCGGAATTTTTGTACGTTACACTCTTTATTGCTTGAAGTTGGAGAGTCACTAATTGAATTTGATGATGGTTTGAATTCGTGAATTGCTTCAGCTACTAGAGTAGTTGAGTCTCTTTATTTGTTTTTAACTCTTCCTCCCTAGTCTTTTTCATTTTTCTAAAAGCAGCAACACTCACTTTTGTTCGCTTCATCTTGGGTTAGACTGATAGAATAATACTAAATATATATATAATAATTAAATAAATAAAGAATAACCAGGATAAATACATCCCTTTATAGAGAACACTAAAATGTTAGTTTTCATAAATAAATTCACCCTGCATGCAGTAGCGTAGTCCAGGTCCAGGTGTCCACACAGTTTAGAACGATATTATATATATATATATATATATATCCATTTAAGAAATCAAAGTTGTGCATTAATGTTTTATTTCTAGGGAAATTTAAGTGTTTTGTTATTTATTTAAATATTATTCTTTAAGTAGTAAATAATAAAATTTCATCAAACGTTTTGTACTACCTCAGCAGGAAAAAAAAATCTTGTTGCAATAGATCAAAAGTGCCGCCTGGGGTGTGTCGTCCCCCCTGCCCCCGTAGCTACGTTACTGGGCATATTCATAATTTGAAGATGCGAGAAAATTTTAGATTCATAACTCTGGATTCTCTAAAAAAAAATTGAGTGAAATTTGTTTTAGAGCTTTTTAAACTTCTTATTGGTGGTTCAGAACCAATTATAATTATAGGATGAACTTAACAACAGGCCACAGACCAGTGATTTAACATTTAACTGAATGTATGAATGACTTATTATAAAGTAAATTAACATTCGGTTATTTTTTTCTATTCTTTAATATTTATATTTCCTCATATGCTCGTGGTGACCTGGTGGTCTAGATGTAAGGTGTCAGACTTCTGTGCTGGCGGCCTGGGTTCAATCCTTGGTCCCGGCAAAGATTTATCTGATTACCTAATCCTTCCTTCCCCTCTGACAAGACATCTTGTGAATGTGGGGAATGCCAGGCCTCCACTGTGGTTCGGATTCCACGTTAAACTGTAGGATCATCTTACAATCACCCTACCATTACACATTAGCGTAAGTGCGTATAACCCGAACGGGTAGTAAGACGCGGTACTAATAATAATAATAACAATCTTATGCTCATAATTTTTTCTAAGATTCAGATTTGTAAAAAAGTGAATTCAACCCAATTCTCGTTTTTACAATTGAATTGGTTCCGCTTGGTATCAAGTGTTATAGAACAAGTGGTTGTGACGACGTTGGAGCATGAAAATGGGTTTTGAGTTGTTGTTTTTAAACAAAATTGGTTAGTGTAGGGTAGATATAACACCTTGTAAATTAATTTATTTAACTACATTTACTGAAAATTGACAGAAAATGTCCTATTTAATTATATTCTTAGATTAATGATTATTTTGACTGTGCCTAATATTTACATAACATACCAAGTAATTTTTTTATCCATATCTAAACATTTTTAAGAACTTTTTAAAAATAAATCACTTGATAAAGAATATTGGTTTTAAAAATTCGCAAAATAGTCAGTATTAAATGCTACTGTAATACAATCATATTATTCTTTTACACTTTTATCAGTGATAAACGTTATTTACTGCCATATAACTAGTATCTTTTAAGCACCTCAAGCTACTATGTTTTAAGGTTATACGCATATATGCTAATCTTACTAAAGAGTTAAGGATGAGGAATGTTGAATTTAGAGGAAGTACACCAGTATTTAGGCATAGGAAGAGTGAAAAACCATCCAACCAGGATTCAAACCCTGATCTACTTATCATTTGACAGTTTAGTCTATTGCAAGAGTGAAACCTTAGAACATGTGGCCACCGAAGCAGGTGGCTAGTAATCGCAAAGAATTTAATGCAGATACAACAGTTAACATCCGTTGATAGCCGAAGTTATACTCATTTGTCATCACCTTCGCAACGGATCGGACTGCCGAGAATGGGAAGTAGTTCTTTAGAATCATAGAAAACAAAGAAATTAGCAACTGGTAGGAAAAGAGACAGGGTTGCCACTAATTTTTAACATTGAAATTCCCTGACATTTCCAGGTTTTCCAGACAAAACTATAATAGTTCCAACAACTCAATATAATGTGGCAGGAATGAGAAGGTTGCTTAGAATAGATGCACATTCATTAGCATGGAGAGAGAATGAGTAACCAACCCCAAGTGCACCTAACCGGGATTCAAACCTTAACCTTCCTGTCATTACATGCAATGCAAGTAGTCTTTGCCCCAACTCCATAATTAATGATAACCACGTTTACTAAAGATAAAAAAACTTTAGTGCCTGGGCCCATCATGAACAAATAAATGTATCTTTTACTTATTTATTTGAAGCTTGTTTTGGAGTATGAATGCACTGCTTTGCGCAGTACGCATGTAATTTTAGAATTGAAAAAAAACTAAAATAAATCTGTATTTGAACAAAGGATCACTAAACCGAAAAATATAATTTGCAATGCTTTTAACGTGTTAAATAAACAATTCTGCTATAATGCCGTAACATAATAATTATTTAAAACATATTTTTTTTAAATCAAGCTACAAATGATAAAGCACCGTTATGTCACTATTTCGGAACTAAGAATACAAAAGATCAAATACCCGCAAGTGTATTATGTATCACATTGAAGGCTGTGCAGACGCTTTCTCACAACTAGAACGGTGACCACAGCGCATACGCTGATGTTCACACATACACACACGTTCTTGGATTATGTAATTCCGCAATATAGCAATAGCCTTCACTGTGAAGTTCACAAATTATGATCGCAATTGTAATTAATTAATAAGTAGAAAAACACTTTCAAAAATTTGACTTTAGGATATTTTTAAATTCCAGTAATTTTTAAAAAATTTAAGAAATTTCCTGATTTTTCCAGGTAAAATCAAATTCCCTGACATTTCCCTGTTTTCCAGACCTGAAAGAACATCGAAATAACCATCCAATGCTATTTTAACTCTGCTGAAGCCTCGACTGTTGGAGGGCCGAGTCATATTTGAGATTGGCAGTCCTCATTTGTGCACATTGATGCTGGAGTGCGACATTGTGAAGCTGGGCATCCCATTGGTGCCATTCACTCATTTGCGATACCCAAGTCCTGAAACTGCTGCTCCTTTTCAAACTTCAGTTTAAAAACTTCACTTAGGTGGTCCATCTTCAATTGCTCTAGTTGTTCTTGCTGGTCTATTCCACCCGTCGTCATATGCAGCCGAACTGAGCTCCTCGACTAGCTGGTCGTTGTTGGAGACACATCTCCTCTTAACAAACCACCTGACTGAGGAATTCATAACCCAACATCCCGCATTGGAATGTTGACTAAATATAGATATATTGGTTTACATTTTATTGATACAATATGTAAAGTACAGGCCTATGTGCTTTATGTATTAGGCCTACTACCCATTCTCACTATCGTAAATTATAACTAATTTGATAAATATGTGGTTGAGAAGGATAAACTTTTAAGGAAATGCACAGTAGTACATTTGCAAAAAACTGGGATTATAAATTAAAAATCATTTTGCACAATTGATGGGTCCCAAACTTTTGTGATGTTTTGAGTTTGATTCCCAATCTTGTTTCGATACTATAGGCTCACTCAAAAGAGCACTTAAAGAAAATAGCAAGGATATTTTCATGTGTATTACCTTGTGGTTGGGTCAATTCGTTGGCTGCAGGAGATGTCACTTGAGCTACGCAAGTAAGAAGGAAGGAGAGTCGACATCATACTTTGAACTTCCAGGTAGTTTGATCCACAAAGAAGTGGTAGGGAATCAAGAGAGAGAAGTGTAAGGGTTTGAAACAGCAGGAATAGCAGTGAGGGACACGAGTAAGATCACTACCAAGATTGGCACGCTGCAAGCAAGTGAAGTCGCTGTCCTGACAAGCCACCTAATCATCAATTGTTTCCAGCCTGTGTCTGGGTCAGTTTAGTAAAATACCTCTATATTCCTCTATCCACCATTCTTCCTCCTTTAATTTCTTTCATTCTTCTCCTCTCACTTGAACACGTTCTGTGATCTGCTCCTCCCATTTCTTTCTTGGCCTTCCATGTGGTCTATTTCCTACATACTTCATTTCCAACATTTTCTTTGACATCCTCTCCTTTTCCATCCTCATTACATGCCCATATAATCTCAGTCTTACTTCCTCTACTATCTCATGTACTCCCTGTACCCCTACTCTTCCCCCGATAACTTCATTCCTAATCTTGTTTCTCCTCGTGACTGCTAACATGCTCCTCACCACAAACTTCATTCCCATGGCCTCCCCTTTCCTAGTATCTCTTACAGTCATTGTCCATGTTTCTGCTGGATATGTGACAATGGGTACAAAGTACGCCCTGTATAACACTTCCATACACTTCAAGGGCATTTCTCTTCTCCATAGCACGTGTCATACACACCTATAGAACAACTCTCCCTGCTGTCCTCTTCTAATTACATCCTCTCTACTTCCACATTACTCCTAAAGATATTCCAAGATACTTTATGTTCTGTACTTTTCTCAGCTCTCCTCCATCCAGCCTTACAGCTTTACTAGGCCTTACCCTCTTCCTTGTCACTACCACCACTTCACACTTCGCCATGATATATTAATTAAAGAATGCTTCAATGAAAGGTGTTTGTTTAAAAATGTATGTTAAGGGCCGTCATATTTGTAGTTGCGGGCCGCTTGGAGCCTGCTAGTCCTCCCCTGCTATTGGTGTAGTCCATTTGTTTCTTATCGAACAAAATATAAATGATATATTGTAAGAACATAATTATTTTAAGGTTTATTCTGGCAAGAGGTAAACCCACGCTTGTACATTTCCTTGGACATTAAGAGTGTTGGGTTGCCGTCCTGCCGAGAATAGCATATATCCCATATGAATTGAATCCTGTTGATGAGCGAGCACGGTGCGACCGATGGACCTTCCTGGCATGTTGGACACATCGAGATCAGCAAGTTTGAGTAATAGTAATAACACCTTGTTTAGTGATTGGTTGGTTAAAAAGTAGGGGTGGAGCTTCACCCCAGTTGAAGAGAAGACATGCTGGTGCATAGAAGTCGGCATCTAGCAACCAATGACTAAGACACAGAGGGAAAATATGTGATCTGGTGGTTTCTCCACCAGAGGGTCAATCATGAGTCTCTAGGAAGTTTTGCGACTCTCGTCATCGTGCATGCTGCCTCGTCACGGGAGATCTACATGTTTACCGATGTAGTAGTGTAGTCATCAGAATCGATTAATAACTATAAATTATTAGACTACCACTCAAATTTCACTCCCCACGAACCACCCATTCCAACCCCTACTGCTCGGGGTGCCCCATTAGTGTTGTAGCTAGGGTTGGCTACCGGCCACCTAAATAAAATGGGGACATTATAATATTATATATAAATATTACAATAGTAAAAGCTTGGGTTGGGTTAACACTGACCTTTCCGCAGATTAGGGGAGCAGTTATGGTAGAGGAAATGAAGGGAATTTAAAGGGTTATAAACAAAATGGGAATAGTAGTGCATAGCCCTAATTAAGATTTTTATATAAATCCTGTTCAAGGAACATTTTCTTAGTTTAAATTTATCAATCTGTTTAATTTTAGTTTAACATTCAATATGCCATATCCCAAATGAAACTGCAGATTTTCTGACAAAATAGTGAGACAAAGATTCTTTTAAAAATTGCTACAATTGGTTTAACTTAAAGTAACACTTTAAACACAGATCATTTTGTTTATGCAGAAAACAATGATTAAATTCAAACATTTTATTTTGTACTAGCATAATGTACACACAAGTAAAATATAAGCTATAGTGTAATTAATAATAGTGTTTTTAAATTTTTGCACAAATGAATAGGTCATATTAATTATTAACACATCCATTTAAAGAGACAACCAAAAATCCATGGACAGAACTTATTAAAACATATTCAAATATAATAGTAGGTAAGTTTCAAGTCTTTCTCTCCGACGTTTACTAACTATTCAATATTTTTATTAACAATGTTTCCTACTTAGAGTTTAGAGGGTACATTTTATGGGGTCCCTCTTACATGACACTTATTCATGAAATTCCTCTCTAACACTAAGAAAATGATCACTCTCCCCTTATATAAAAAGCAGGATTGGTACAAAATTCCATTGGACTTCTTAGGGATTCTTAAGTGCCTTCAAGCATCAGTACTGTTGTAAAAATGTCTTAGTATGCATTTAATATATTATAGGGTCTATATGATAAACAATAAATATTTCTTTATACTCAGGAAAGTGAAAATATTACAGAATAAAATATCTACAAAGTTTGTAAATGAGTACCTGTAATAGCAACTTCACATGAGAGATTATGGGTAGAATGTGTTTCAAAAGTACGAAAGGATCAACAGTAGAATTCTTTAGCCCTAGAATGCTATTGTCATTATACAGTGCTGTATTGCTATCGATAAGTAAATCTCACCTAATAACATTTTATAAGCTTCTTACGTGATATGAGTTCAATTATTAGTATTTTCTTTGGTTAACTTTATTTGTATCATTTGATTTTTCATTTATTCTTTTTATATTTAATCAAAATCAACATTATATCAAACACAAAATTAAATAGTTCAAATTACAATAGAAAAATAATCAAGATCTTAAAAAACCTGTACAAATACAACTAAACGTTGATATATTTAAATGTTTTGATGTTTTAATAGTTGGAACTTTCTAGTTATTAGTAAAAAATAAAGAAATGAGGATATTTGTGACAAGTCCATTTTTAACAGAAGGGCAATTACTTCTGGTAATCCCTGCAAATCTAGTAATACTATCGGTATGTTTATCTGGCTTCTACTTCCAAATAAACGTATAAGATGCAAACATCTGTCACGACAGCTAATTGTTGACAGACCGTGGAGAGGAGGCTCGCTTGCCAGGGAGGAAAGTGGGGATGAATATTTGTTCAGGTATTACAATGTTTTGTAAAATAGCACTCTAGGATTAAATTAGCTGCATAAAAAATGTTTTTGTAATTTTAGTCATGGGAAACTTCTAGTAAATAAGAAAAACTATTTTAGTTCAAATAAATATTATTCTCAAAAGTGAAATTCTAACTTTCACCAGAGAAAAAAAACCATTCCTGATTTATCTAAGGAGAGTAGGCCTTACGACTATCTTTATCTAAAGTGCATGCTTTGAGGAAGCTTACAAGCTATTTTCAAGAGTAAATCAAAGAGCCTGAGTTGTAGACTATTTTAATATTATATATCACTAGGCCTACTATTTTAGTTGAAAAACTTTGAGCAAAAGTGAAATCTTATTCTGATTTACCAGTAAAATGATAAGTAGATGATGTTAAATATCTTATGTTTTGATGTTACAACATACCAAGTTTACTTGCAAATTAATAACTATGTACATGTCCATGAGATAATTTATAACCTATTGAGACAATATTCAAACTAACACTAAAAGTCTTGAAAAATAGGCTACTTAAACATTTATAGATTTGTAGGTGATTTTTATTTAAATGATAAGATAAATCAGACATCTGAAAATCACTCTTAAATTATATTTTCATAGCCTAATACAAGAGACATTTAACCTTAGTGCAAGAGCATTACATTCCAGAGTCACAACATTTTCAGTGTGCAAGTAAAACAGTTTGTAACAAGTGGAAATGTATGGACCGTTAACCGAATTACTATTTGTATTAATTATATTAAACTTTTGATAAAGATTAATGTTTAACTGTAACATCAGTGATAGAGCTTAGCATATTTTGATTTTATTAATGTTAATAACTCAACAATTTATGTGTTTTTGAGTTGTAACATTGTTGCACTGAGGTAGGCCTATTAAAAGCTAATCTTTTTAAGTGCAGCTAGAAAATATAGGCTTATTTTCCTGTATTAAACATTAGGTCATGTTATTATATAAAAAATTCCAAACAAATTTCACTAAGTTTAAACTATGTTAGGCCTATTATAATGTAATAAATAAAAAAGTTTTAATGGTAATTATTTTTAATTTGGTCACTATGTCTTACTACCCGCTCGAGTTATAATCCTAAGTATTAATAATTATGATGTGTTGGGTATAAGGTTGAATTGAGAAGAAGTGTACATGCATTTGTGTGGAAAACCATTTAGCAAAAACCACCCTCAGTAAAACCAACCGGGATTTGAACCCAATCTCCCCATCATTGGCAGTGTGAGTGTGATGTCTTAAACCATGCAATCACCAAAATGGATTTTATGGTAACTAAATAGGCCTACAAAGCATTGATTTAAGGTGTATTATGATCAATAACTCAAGGCATGATCTACTTACTGAATTATGTAAACCCTATATTCACGACTAAAAGGAGTAATTCTGAATTCCCACCCACATCCTTAACACTACCTACTATAGCTATCACCTCTGCATTGTTGATACTACCTACTATAGCTATCTCCTCTGCATTGTTGATACTACCTACTATAGCTGTCCCCTCCTGCATTGTTGATACTACCTACTATAGCTATCTCCTCTGCATTGTTGATACTACCTACTATAGCTGTCTCCTCCTGCATTGTTGATACTACCTACTATAGCTATCTCCTCTGCATTGTTGATACTACCTACTATAGCTGTCTCCTCTGCATTGTTGATACTACCTACTATAGCTGTCTCCTCTGCATTGTTGATACTACCTACTATAGCTGTCTCCTCCTGCATTGTTGATACTACCTTCTATAGCTGTCCCCTCCTGCATTGTTGATACTACCTACTATAGCTATCTCCTCTGCATTGTTGATACTACCTACTATAGCTGTCCCCTCCTGCATTGTTGATACTACCTACTATAGCTGTCTCCTCTGCATTGTTGATACTACCTACTATAACGTATCATAACTGGAAAGAAGTTATAAGTTTAGGCTAATCCAGAGCAGAATATCAAAAACATGGGTAGGCCTAACTTAGTAAGTTACTATTATTACCAGCACAATTAAATTAGCTCATTTGGCTTTTTAATAACTACCATGACCAAACATTTCATGACTGTTACCCGCTTTGGTGGCCGCATGGTTTAAGGTGCTACTCTCGCAACATAGTAAGACTGTTGATGATTGGGAGATCTGGGTTTGATCTCGGCTGGGTGTATTTTTTTTGAGGGTTTCTCCTAGACAGTTTTCCACTCTCACTCCATGCAAATGTTGATTTGAATGTACTTACACATCCATCCAGAGCAGTGCAATTAGCGCACTCAGCCGTTGGGCTGGTTAGTATAATACGCTCCAATTTCATAACTCCAGACTTACAATTGGATTGTGAATCTGATCAAAATGAGTAAGCCTAGATTTTAAAGCACAAATGTTGTTTTTTTCTCAGTTAAGAAATTTGTAATTCCAATGCACTTAGATGTTGATAAGCTTACAGTATTTCGGATAAAGAAGCTACAATAACTGATGGGCCTGCTAAATTTAAAAAATATTAAAAGCTTTATATAATATTAACTTATAGACTCAATCTTAGTTTATGTGTATGGAAAACCTGTGTTGTTTTTTTCCAAAGTATATTTTAGTTAAATTAGATTATAAAATTGGTATTTCCTAGCTGCAACTTAAAATGTTGGGTTGTTAATTTTTAAATTATTGACACATAAGAAACTTAAAAATAAATAATTGCATACCAAATGTAATAGGTCTAGCTATCCATGTAGGCCTATTTGTTTTTATTAGTGACATAAAATATGCTTAAAAATTAAAAGTTTGATATAAAATACATTGTGTGCAAAATTAATGTGTCTTCAGATGATATGATAAACAATATAACAATCAATTACTGGCGATTCCACTAAAATTTGTATTCAAACTCCATTTTAAGAAGATACTGAACATTCACTTGGGCAATGTCATAAACAATGTATTCATTGTATAACAAAGAAACATTTTTTCCCTTGTTTTGTACAGCTTTGCCCAAAGGCACTTCTACACCATCAGGTCTAATCACGGCCATTTTCGGGTCAGGCTGACTCATACCCAAGCCCTTCACGCTGTGCTTACCAGCTGGAAGTTTCTCAATGTAGTCCGCACGATCGCGTTCATACATGTTTCCTAAGGCCACCTCGCACAGTAGCATCAGTCCAATAGGATTTTGTTTGGATGTACAGCAGTAGTTGGCAGACTTGGACACCATGTCTGCAAAGTATATCCCCTTTCCAAACATATAGCCTGTCGATGGAGCCTCAGGAGGTGCGATGCGCAAACCCTGGGAAAGAATCCCCACAAAGTTGGTGAATCGAGAACCATGCCAGAGCAGCTTGCGATTGTTCAACTTTTTAAATGGTTTGTATCTCTTATCCTCTCCTTGGCGCTTCACCTTAAACACTTCCAATATCTGCAAGCTGTAACTTGCATGCGTCTCGGCATGTGTGTTCTGCACGTACTGCTGGAGCAACTTGAACTCTTCACTGTCCCTTTCTAACACCTCAATGTGAGTGTTAAGTTTCAGGTAATGAGCATCAACAGGATTGACGTTTTCATCACCTTCCCCACCACTTGATTTCAGCATACTGTATGCTATTTCCATTTCCAACAAACTTTCTACCATGTTTACTTTTTGTTTTATGACATCTTCAGTCTTAATTATGGGGGGATTTTCTATACCAAAGTCATGTGGAATAAGTGTGTAGAATCTGTTTGAAGCATCAAGTAACATGGTGTCAGAACCTTTAGTTTGCACCAAATTCTGCAATTCGGATAGCACCGCGAAAGCTTGTTGAATTTGTCGTTTGCTCAGTTTACCTAGCGGCATCTTCTCCATGTCAAGTTCAAACTCTATCATTACTTTCTTCATTGTGTTTATGTCGAAAAGCATCTGAACCAAATCCTGAACTGGTTTGGCCAGTTTGGACTCCACGGTACTTTTACTATCCAGCTTCAAAGAAGAAGACTCATCCTCGTAATCTATGTCGATTGGAAAAAACTTCTTTGGTTTCTTAACAAAGTTTTTTCTGTCCCTCCAGCGGTTGCCAGTTTTGTCTAAGAACAATGACTCATAGTTTTTAATTGCTTCCTCTTTGCTGTCAAAATCTTCAACCTTCTTTCCTCCAATTGTGGTTCCTATGCGACCCCATGCACGGAAAACCCAATATTGGTAACCGTTGTGTGCGCGTTTATCACTCTGGAGTAGTTGTATCTTGTAGAAGGAATTCTTGCCACTCTGTATGTCTGTCATGTTGAGCACACTGTTGTAGATGTCATTACCTTGTTTTAAAACATGAGCTACATCATCCAGGTCAGAATCAGGGTCCACAGCAACTCCACCCTTCACTTTTACCTTAATCTTTCCTCCTGGAACACTCTTAACAAACTTACTTTTGCTTTTAGATCCAAGCACGCTGGCATCAATTTCATCTTCTGAAGGAATTCTCTTTTTAACATCAGACCCCCAAGAACAGATGCTTTTCTTTACAATGAGCACAGGAGCGCCACCATCTTTTACCTCATCTAAGAAATCTTCAGAGACGACATGAACATCACATTTCTTTACTTCCTCCATACGCTTGTTCATCTTCTCAACTTCTTCTGGGGTAGAAATTACTGCAGCTAATCGGTCATGGATCTTTGTGACAAGTTTACCTCCCATTCGCACAATTTCTGCTTTAATTTCTTCTTTAGATTTCTGTATCTTGCCGAGAAGTACAAACTCCATGGCTTTGAGAGGTGGTTTAGGACGAGCAACCTTTGGGCCAGAGGAACCGGCATCATTGTTTGAGGTAGATGTAGATGGAGCAATATTAATAATTAATCTTTTGTGAGGAACATATTTATATGATGCTAAGAAAGGGTACTCTTCAGCTAAATTGTCAGGTATGTGAAAAGCTACTTTATCAGGATCTAAGGTTGTTAAATTGCATCCTGTGTATTCTGAAAAGTCACCCGAACACTTGTATCCTACTCCTGATTGGAAAACCAACTGTCCTGTCTTACATTCGTTGCATTTTTTCAAGGCTCCAAATGTCATGTTGTCGGCCAGACGGTCAAGCATCGTCTCCTCCCCTGATGGAACCTCTTGATTATTATGTTCCAATAGTTGGACAAGGTCTCGTTTCTTTAGTTTTCTCTTAAGATTATCTCTATACTTGAACATAATTTTATTCTGTTCTTTCAACTTTCCCTCATCATAGCTTTGTTCAGTCTTGACTTTTTTCTCCGGTGCCACACCGTCTACTTCATCTTCTTTCTTGACTTTAACTGAGATTTTAGGAAGAGCTTGCTTTACTTTCTGCTGATCTTCTTTCAAGAGGGTTTTAATTCCATTCAAAGAATCACCTGAATCAAAGAACTCTAATTCTTCGCGGAGTTTTGTAAAACATTCCACATGATGCCAACGGTCTAGACCTCCATACCTACGAGCCTCTGCACTTTCATAGTCTTTCTTAGAAATGCGCACATCCCCCTTTGCAATTTTTTCTTCGCATCCTCTGCATGCAGCTCGATTGGACTTTGCATACTCCACAGAATAATCTTTTACAGCAGCTCCACGTTTTTTACCCTTCTTCTCGGGTAGATCATTATTACTACCAGATACTCCTAAGGCATCTATCTTGGTTTTAATTTTCTGTTGATCTTCCCATCGCAAAGACTCAAAATGAGCAATGTCACCGACAGATTTAGGGCGTTGTTTACCAAAGAAACATGGGAAATGATACCAATGAGGTTGCATACCATCATGCATAGTTGATTGCACCATAACAGCCAACCTTAACGTATCCTTATCAATTGGAGACTTACAACTTTTGCAGCTGGCTCGACCACTTTTGGCATATTCAGCTCGATATGGGAGTTCATCCATCATTGAAACTGTATTATACTCATGCAGTCAAAAGAAAATAGCACCTAAGAAGCCTTCACAATCAAAATCTTCTTGTATACAAGAAATTACAATAAAAGTCCTGTACAAATCAAAAAGATAATTGGAAATAACTAATATATTAACAATTTCAAAACGAACCAACGAAAAAACAGTGTGAAAGAGCGCTTCCTTAAATTTACAGAGTAACCAAAAGTAAACTGATAATATTCTCTAATATTATTTTCAAATTAGGCACACGTGAGCAAGGCTGTGTAAACGTAGCAGCACCTCCAAGCATACTATGAGTCTTCATCATACATTTGATAATAGAATGAAATCACACTGGACGTATGGTCACTTAAAATAATAAATCTATAATAAGACTTTTTCAATATAAATTTATTGAAAATTAGAAAAAAAAAATATCATAAAAGCATACAAGCACACTTATGACAGGTTAAATTCCAGACGACTGTCGTAGTTTGAAAATAATCGCAACTAAAAGCTGTGATTATTTTATCTTAACGATACATACACTAAACCTCATATAAGTGCGCAGCGAGGGTGCCTAGTAGTGTTCACTATACTATACTGGCATATTGCAAAAGACCAAAATGTGCCGCTCAAATTTGTTATATACTTGATTATGAGGGGACAGATTTAACGCTTAATTTTAATTTGTGAAAGCATGTATTAGGTGAATAGTGAAAGTAGTGAAGTGTATACTACACTTGGGTGAGAAAATATTTACATTAAGGAATATATCATTCAGTTTCATAGGTAATATGATACAAATACAAATAAAATCTTTAACATACAAGTATTAAAAATATAAGGCCTAGCTATCATCCATACTTTTATACTATGTAAAGCCGGCAGTATATATTGCAACGTTATGGGGGAGGGGGGGTAGTATCCGTGCTCCCACGTTGTACTTAATGAACAACTCAGTCGGTAGAGCACCTGAAAAAAAACTGAGACTTTAATCTCTCGAGGTATCCGTGGTGATGTAGCAAGGACGAATATTTTTGGTGGCTTTAATGTGGCCAAGTAGCGATAGACATAATTACCAGGTAAACTTACCCTCTGATATGTATCCACGGTAATCCTGTAGCTCGTCGCGAAGTTCTAAATACTAGTGAAATAAAGGGGGTGGGCGCCAGTGAGTTGAGTGATACTCACAAATTAAATGACTCTTATTATGAGCTTGAAAAAGGACCAACAATTTCACCAGAAAGAGTGGAACATAAATGTAACAAAAAAAAAATGAAAGTTGGTCAAATAAAAAAAACCTAAGAAAAAATGTATTACTTAAATTTTTTCTGTTGTTATTTTATTTTTATTTATTTATTTTTTTGAAGAAAAATAGAAGTAAAGAAAAAGTCATATGGTAAGTATAGTGAAATTTTAAATATATAAGACTCAAATACTCAGAGAGTATATATATATATATATATATATATATACAGCGTGTATCAAACTTTGGCAGGCTATTCCTTGGGTGAAAATAGAATAATTCACATCAGCAACCTAGAGTCCATCTTAAATATTAAGGGCGGTATTCACCCCTAAAAATAGAGCTAAAAAGGACTGTTGTGTGAAATATTATGAAAACTACTTAGGGTATTACAACGAATCTTAGTGGACTACTTATTGAAACCTTTATCATTAATAAACTAAATGTGCTGTTACCGTTACCCAACCCCATCATGTAAAAAATGGGGGGTTGTAACACATTTTTCTGCAATAAAATATGTCAGAGTAGGTATTACTAATTTTGACTTAAGATTACAAAACAATGACTAGAAATTGTCGGTTGTGTGGCAATATGAGTTTAGTAAATATTTATGTGGGAAAGTTCGTTAAGAACATTATGTTAGAATTTTCAATGTTAGTAAAGTTATGCGTTACGCTTGACAGCTATACATATAAAATTAACTTTATTTATCTCACTGGTGAGTTGTGTTTCAATATTAGTTTAGTGTGGCAGAGTTCGTTAATAACATTTATGCCAGAAAACTTTAAAATGTTAGTAAAGTTAGGAAGTACCATTGCATTTATAGGTTTAAAATTAACTTATTTACCGTACTTGTGAGTTTAGTAAAGATTTACTTAGGAGCGTTCAGTAATTAGATTATACCTGTACATTCAAAATTTTAGTGGCGTTATGCATATACTTGTTACTTATGTATCAACAATGAACTTTAAACCTTTTAACTAATGTTGTATTTTCGCAACTAGTACAGAAATGTGTCATATAGGAGAAATCATCTATAATATTAGATATTGTCATACTCAAATTTAATAATGCCATGCATTTATATATAATTTACCTAATATTTCCATGGTATCTAATAAAAAAATAAAAGGAGTAAATGTTTATGAAATATTTTCCTTTTGGATAATATCGATTGTTATTGTTGCGATTAGTCAAAGTCATTTACTGCTATTGTATCTATGAGGGACCATTTAAGATTCTTCAAAATATATACATGTTCTCTAATCAAATTTGGCAGAAATTAAATCAAAGTGCTCTTTAAGACTCGAATTCTTTTAATATTGTAGTTATACCATGTTATCCCTGGGTTTAGAAATGTTTAATATCTGAACCCCTTTTTACTTAGCCTTCGACCTCTTCGTATAATATTAATTGGTCATTGAAGGTGGACCGTAGTTTTCCCACTTCTAGGAGTGAGTTGCGTGCGCTGGGGACGTGTTGTGTACCCAGCATTTTGTAACACAAAAAAAACAGTTATTCACACTGTGCACTCCTATTGGTTTATTTTTCCCTTTTTTATAACATTAGATTTTTTTTTATATATATGTATTTTAACCCCTCTAATCTTAGAGCTTGGGTTACATGGTAATTAAAAACAAAACAAAAAAAACATAGAGGTTGCAAAACTATAGAGATTTATATAGAGAATGGATTTCATTAGTTATTTCAAGCTGCCATCAGGGGATGCAACATAGGTAAACGAATTGTAATGTCCCGCCACCTTCATGAACACATGAATTAGGACGGGATATTGTTTACAATATAAACTTTGCTATTCGCTTTTAAATTGGTTGGTATACTTTTATGCAAGAAAGAAAATTTAAATTTGCCAATTTGATAAAAGGACCATCCCCCGTAACTATAAAAGTTAGAAAGTTTGGAATTCGAAAATTTACTGCTGGGAAATGGGAGGGGCATCTAAAATGTATTAAGCTATAAAAACTCGATATGTTACAAATGCGGGTACACTTTATACTAATTAAGCCTTCCTCATCCCTAACACAATATCGTAATTAGTAGTGCATAAGCGTATAACTCGAACGAATATTAAGGCACAATGCTAACAAAAATAACAAAATAGAAAATGTTATTGATGTTGACCACAAAAAAAACTTTCTAAAAAGTTTTTTTTTTATAAAAATTGTACTGGTATGACATTTGGAACATTAAATTTGTAAAGGCAGAGGGAAAGGGTTTATACTAAAAGTAAATCAACACACAAACTAAAGAATATCTTAAAGTGGATACATTATATTTACAAATACATAGCTGTTATCGCATATCTAGGAGTGACATAACAATAAAAATAAACCAATTGAGATGACATAATTAAGTGACCATGATTTTTATTTATAATAATGATGCTTCATACTTAATATGTTTCTGTAAAAGAATCTAATATTTAATTTATGCTCGTTGGTGAAATGTGATGCTCTTTTTTCAAACATGTTTCTATGATCGTGCTTAGGTAAAGTTGGCGTTTTCAATGGAGTGCGACGGCTGCCCTGTGATTGCTCTCGCAATATTTTCCTTCTAAGATTTTTTATTTATTAATTGCAATAACTGGTTTGTGATTGCTATGATTAGCTTGGGATTGTACACAAAGGAACTTTCAAAATTATGACAGCTGGATGTTCACCAATAAAGCAAGACTGTTATAGCTAAGAACGTCAAAGCTCGATTTAGTATATTACGAAATCAAAGTGTCCAGAATATTATGAAATATATCAATTTCCAAATTAGTTTGACACATATTTTAATCAAATTCTATTAAATCTTATTTCTGTATTATTACTGTATTGATTTTTTTATGATAGTGATTGTAATTCTTGTTTCAAACCTATCCAAACTCTATAATCAGAATTTTTTCTTTACTTTATTAGATCATTTTTAAACCAAACACTTAATAACTATAGCTGTGATTAGGTAGTTAAGAGTATTTTTTCAAATACTTTGTATTGTTAACAATTTTACTCACTTTACTAAACTCTTTTATTGTGATATAAATATTTATTTTTTAAGAAAATCTGCAATAATTAATTGTATGAAAATATTGTTATCTTATGGCTAAGATCAAAGTATAGTAAAATAATCTTATGCTGAAAGAGTTTTAAGTGGGTTTTTTTTTAAATATTTATTTCTATTCCCCCTTACTAAAATTAAGAGATATTTAATTTTCCATACAAACACGAGAAGGTGTTGGACAAGTGTAATTGGACAAAACATTCTGAGCTTTTTGTTGTGTAATCCCAAAAGCGCGTTTAAGGAGATAAGCTTTCTATTCAGACTTGATTTTAATATAAACTGATTTAAAACTGATTTATTAACTCCCATTGAACATTAATATAAAATAATAATACTGATACTTAGTACCACGTCTTACTACCCGTTCGGGTTATAAGCTTAAGTACTAAATACGCTTATGGGTTAGGATTTGAGAAGTTTGGATATAGAAGACATGAACCCACATTTGCATGGACGGAGAGTGGAAAACCATTTAAGGAAAACCACCCCAGTTCAAAAGAGCGAGATTCGAACCTCGGTGTCCCCGTCCTCGGCAGTCTAGCTCAACACGAAACTAGTGTGTTAGCTAACTATGCCACCGAGGCGGGTATTAGTATAAGATAATGTTGACTATAATCATTCCGGTGTTTAAAATAAGGGGTTATTACCGATACCAAATATATACTTAGGAAACTCTTTTCGTTGTATTTTTCATGCTTTAAAACTTCTTTTTTTTTATTAATAAAGTAGCATATCTCTTGTATATTTTGTTTATATTAATTTAACAACAAAATGTAAAAATAAAGGCAACCTCTAAAACGTAAGTATTTTAATTTCTGATAATTTTGTGCACTGTGTCTTACTTCCCACTCCGTCTATCCGCGTATTTACTCTAATGGAAAAGAAATGAGGAAGGTACATTTTTTGGGAAATGTACCCGTATTTGCGTTGAAGAAGAATTATAAGTATTTTAAGAAAAAACACTCTTATTAAACCCGATCGGGATTCGAGCACTGATATCCCTGATATTTGAAATTCAGTTTAATGAAAAAGTGAATTCCAAAGAATTGTGACCGTAGATGCTGCATTTCCAAGACCGCGTGTCGCTTACTGTTTGAAAAGTTTTGTATAAGAAAGGGGGTTGAGGAGGGGTAAAGGATTGCCGCTACCTGCTGAACTATTTACTCGGAGGAACAGCAGTTCTTAACTCTCAGCTGGTCTTTCTCAGGAAGAACATTTTGAAAGTGAGTTGTTTTAACGAATTCTCACTTGGAAGCGCTGTTATCACTGGATATTTTAAGTTTTACCTGACTTAAGGTGCGCAGAAAATCTCCCGTAAGGCTACGTATCTGTTATTTATTTGTCTTTGTACTAGGCCTAGATAATAGGGCCTACATCACTTCCATCTTCCCAGTCTTGTACATGACGTCAATACAAATACATCTTACATCGTGGTCTACTTTATTCTAGCACATTTTGGTATTAACTGTTTATAATTCTAAGCCTTTACATGCTACGGGCCCAGTAGTGTTGTTCAATGTGCTAGTGAATAAAGGACAAACGTTAAAAAGATTCACGCGTTGTTAAGGGATACTAAAACGCTGGCATGCAGAAGGCGCAATTTTTGATGCAGTTTTTT
>CABEEJ010001467.1:44834-87367 GCA_901482245.1 Timema douglasi
TTTTAATCCTTGTGAGTGCTCAGAGAACTTCGCAGTGGCGAATTTATTTATGTGAAAAGAGCATAAAGACTACTTACAAAGATGGATAAAGTCAATAATTTCCACATTAAGAAATTTGATGGTAATAGTTTCCAGCTATGGAAATATCAGATGGAAATAATATGAGTGCGGACGAAATTATGGACATCATTAATGACAAGAAGAAAAAACCAGCAGCAACGGAAGTCAAGGAGCTTAGGCGTGGAACGATGGGAACAAAAAAGGAATGTTGAGCATTTCAACGGGACTTGAGTATAGTCAACTACAAACAGTAATCGCTTGCGAGACAGCGGCCCAGATGTAGACTCGCCTCAAGAACGTTCATGAACAATGTAACTCTGTTAACAAGGTTAGTCTCAAGCAGCAGTTCTTCAGCTATAGGATGTATACAAACGACAGTATCGCTCAGCATATAAGTATGATCGAGTTAATAGCTCTGTTGTTAGCGGACGTCAGGGAAACTGTTTCCGACGTAGACAAAATCACCACACAACCCTTGAGAGTTTGCCGAGCAGCTTCAGCGCGTTTATAAGTGAGTGAGATTCATACGCTGGGGAAATACAGACGTTCAAGAACTTAACCTCTCAAATTCTCAGGGAAGAGAAGTGGTTCATGCAGAACAGTGATGTTGCTACAGCATTTGCGGTCCTTAACGTTCAGAAAAATTACGAAAATATGAGAAGTCAAGCATCTAACAATGATTAGAAGAAAGAGAATAATGGAAAATCGAGTTGTAAGAATAATATAAAATGTTTTTACTGTGGCCGAATGGGTCATATCAAACACAGTGTTCCAACTGGCTGGTGAAAAACTGATCGAAGCAAAGACGAGTCAAGGCATGTTGCTTTGAGAGCTGAACACAAAAACGTATCTGCTTCTGGATGTGAAATTGTGTGGCTGACTGAAAGTGCTGCGTCAAAACACATGACTTATCATAAGGAATGGTTTTCTGTGCTAAAACCAATAGTAGACGACCTGAGTGTTGTACATATTGGAGATAATTCATACGTATCGCGTCTGTGGAAGTGTTAGAACTCGTGAATGGACAGTGGGAGCTTCGCACACTTGAAAATACATCATATGTTCTGAAACTTAAGAAAGATTTATTTTCGGTAAGAGCAGTGACTAGTAAACAGTTCAGGATAATTTTTAATGAAAGCGAAATCGAAGTGCAGATTTCAGGACAGAATTGAGCTGTTGTAACGTGAATTAAAATGGCTAATCAATGGTACGGGATGCTTTTCAAGAGTAGACTGACCGAGCAGGCAAATTCAGCGGAGGAGTCAGTGGAGTTATGGCATGAACAACTGGGACAGTCAGGCATCAATAGATTCAATACCATAGCAAGTGAGGTAATATATCACTGGGGTTAAAAGCGAACAACATTGACAAACTGTTTTGTGAGTCATGTAAATTTGGTAGGTCGCAACGATTGCCGTTTTATGAAAATCTTAGTCCTCTTGCAACTAAGCCTGGTGAGCTTATCGCCTTTAATTGTTTTAATTTTATATCTTGGAAATCTATTTTAACAACGGTGTCATGATTACTATTAGGCCTGTTAAAAACAACAAAATTATTTTTATTTAGTTTAAGTGAGTCTATTCATTTTAAGCCAGTCATCAAGTAGCACCAGGTTAAATTCCATATTCTGTTTAATATTTAGCAGTGATTTTTCAACATACACCAAACATGTGTCGTCAGCATATAATTAAAGATTGCCTTTGAAGTCTACCTTGGCTATATTATTTACGCAAATTAGGAATAATATAGAGCCCAGAACTGATCCTTGAGTCACTCCACACCTGATTTGTTCCTTCGTACTCGTAGTTATTTATTGAGACAATCTGAGACCTATTATATAAATAAATAACTATTAAACGATTCCAATACTACTCCATGTATACCAATTTTAGTTAGTTTTTAAATTAGGATTGCATGATCTAGACAGTCAAACACTTTTTTCAAGTCTATGAATAGTCCGGCTGACCTCAAGTTACTCAAGCAATTAGAATTTGGTCAACTAGATCCATGCATTCAATTAGTGTGTTTGATTTATCCCTAAAGATATACTGCCCTGGAGAAAAAAAATGAATGTGTTTCAAGTAGCTTCCAAGTCTTTTTTTCACGACTTTCTCCAGGATTTTGGAAACGGCTGATAAAATAGATATTGGCCTATAGTTAGAGGTGTCGGCCATAATACCACTACCATTAAATATAGGAATGACTTTGTAACGATGTTACAACAAATGACAACATCTAACGCATATCACCCAGTAATATGGAATTACAACACTTACCACTCACCGTCTGATGGAGCACAAACACACTATGACATCATCTTCCTTGGATTAAACAACATCGACTGAAACGAGACTCTGTAAGGCTCTTGTAACAATTAACTGACATTTTAGGAAGAGTGATGGGAAAATCAGCCAAGAAGTTTAACAGTCATTAACAAAGTTTGTTTGTTTGTTTTATTTAGGACAAAATAGAAGGTAAATACATAATTAGAGCAAAATATAACAATATGGCGTGAAGCGCTTATCCTATCAGATTTAAATAACTCTACTGAGATAAAGGAATTAATTGACATTACAATATCTGAAAATAGGAAAAGAAACATATGGCTATAATCTGGTTGTCAGTACAACAGTAATATTAATCGCCATCATTGAAGTCTAGGGTTCTTTCGGTTATAGCATTAAGTGCAAACAACGATACTACATCGCAACTCCTAACACACATCTAAATTTAGGCAATAATAAGAAAAACAAATACGCGCCTTTAGATCTAAAGAAATCAACATAACGTTGAACCAAAATAATATATAGAATAAGACGTTAGGCCAAGCCTCAACTCTAACACCTAAGTGCCCTTCGCTCTCAGAAAATAGATAACTAGATAATTCCATATACACTAAATACGCAAACAAGAAAGGAAGGGTGGTAAGCCCGAGACGCAGATCTCGCCATAGCGTGGCCGAAAATATATACATGAAATTAAATATACATTATGCATATATAACAAAATGAAATTGTACAATTAGAATGAAATAAGCCTCGTATTCGGAGAGAGAAAGCAAGCGCATTCGCATTGACCAGCGTGAAACATTTCATAGTTCTAAGTTTAAATATGTATAAGTCCCAAACAATAATTTAGACAAGATATCCCCCATTACGCCGAAAATGGAATTTTGAATAGTAAATAAATCACGGCCCCTAGTCGCCGTCCTCACCTAAGTCAGTCGGTGGAATAATAAGTGACTATTGAAAACCCGCGTTCCACTATATATACATTATTGTATCCACAGAGAGACGGGGCGAGGTAAGGAGGGGGAAATTCGATAGAACAAACATGACAGCAAAGGATGGATCTGGCAGCAGCTAGATTATTCCAGATTGTCCTAGCGGCGGAAGTCATAACTTAATCTGGCCGCGTGGAACCTCATTCGTTTCCGGCTGGCCACGGATCGAGTCCCGAGCAGTCAGTCGGTCGAAAGCTCCGCTTAGTAAGTTGTGCCAGTTGGAGAGTGGAGGTTAGAGCTCTTGCTCTTGTGTTGGAGTTCATCAGGGGTGGTGGTGAGTGTCGGCCCATTTGATATAACGTTAACTTGTAACTCGTTACATCTCTGGTCAGTGCCTCGCTCGTCATCGAAGCCCCGACCACAACAAACAAGGACTTAACTTGATCAAGATCGTTTCCGGTTCCGCCATCTGGGATATTCTGTAAACTTCGAGTGGTTACTGGACTGACCGCTAAGCTTCGAGAGCACTAGTCATCTCCCTTCTTTTGTTCTTTGTCGCCGAATCAGGGATGGCGTAGTGAATCCCTTCGTCGACGTCGGCAGGTGACCTCGGAGTCGAATCTGGGGAGTCGTGACCCCCCTTCTAGTCGTGTGAGACTGGGAGGGGTGGCCAGACAGCGGGGTATGCCGGCCGTATAGGCCGAGTTCAGCAGTCAGTGCGCGGGTCGCCCGGTGACGGAACGGGCACCCACAGTGATGACGCCGACTAGGTGAAATGTGCCGCGCGGTGGGGCCACTATACCCCACCGCCATATGTGATTTGTGCCCTATTTGGGGGATAAAAATAACTTTGTTTTTGACTTTTTTCGACGGACATGATATATTAAAGAACCCTTATGGGTTGGAGAATATTATTATTATTTCATTTATGTTTTTTTGTAAAAATGTTTGTAAATAGATGTTAAGATGATGAATAAATCACTAAAGAAAGATGAGGGCGCCGATATAAAATAGGGTTAGGAAACTTTATTCAAAATTCAGTTCTGATATAAATAATGGGGAGGAATTCTTTTCTAAATTATTGTTTGGGCTTACTTTAACATAATCGTGTTTTATAGATGTTTTTTTTTGTGGGGTTTAACGTGGATGAACCGTGAGTCAATAATATTTGTCTTAATGGGAAATCATGATTTGCGTTAGTAATCATTGCGTACTTGTGGGGCGCTCTCATCTTCACTTAGTTCAGTTAACCGATTACATTGGTATTTTTACAGGTTTCTGGGACGTTATTATGCTAATGTATGCACGCTTTAATTGCGTGGGTTATATATATATTTATATATTTAAATCTAAATATATATTTATATATTTAAATCAAATCAGGTTATCATGCTAGTTCGTATAGATTCTAACGGTGGTTAATGATATATATTAATATACTTCAATTTAAATCATATATTTAAATTAAATCACTTTATCTTATTATATTTGTGTCTGCTTTTACAGAATTCATTATTTATTATATATTTAAAGTAAATTTTATTTCTTCACAATTTCGTACATATTTCGACGATAATTGCCATCTTATGTATATATTATTAAAAGTAAGCCTTTTTGCTTTTTGGATTTGCAAACGCTTTTGCGGCGGTCAGTTTGAAGTATTATATGTTTTGGTTTAGCACCTTCGACCTTGGGAATACGGAGTTATCCTATTCATGTTTATAGAAGGGGCTATTGTAAATTCTCTTTTAATGACTTACAAATTTTGTTATTCACCTTTGGCCCAAGGTCGTCCACTCTCTTGAGGAGAGTAAACTAACAACCATTTGTATCATGGTCTTCTGCCAAATATTTAGCAGACTTGTATAGGATTTAGAATCTAGATTTTTTACTCTATTTTCCCTTTGGGGACTTTATATCTAATGCATATTTATGAAGGCTAAGTTTAAATGGTCTTGGATTGATGTTGTTGCAAGACGACACATTGGCTCTCTAATGCCATTTTGGGCATATATGATGTATCTTCATTGCCTTTATACTTGACTAAATTAAAATAAAACTGTGTTTTCTCTTGTGACGCCTTGGTTGTTTTTTTACCACGCTTCCTGGTTACCTGTGGGCGTCACAAGAAAAAAGAGGTGTCGGCCCTGGTACCACTACCCTTAAATATAGGAATGACTTAAGCAATTTTTAAGATATCCGGAACTGTTCCCTCTTCAAAGGATCTATTTATCAGCAGAATAATCCATTATTTTATAGGGGTCTTTTATTTTTTAGCAAATTGTTTTAACAATGATCATATGGGTGGCTCTCAGAGTCTTTAAGTTAAGAGATAAATTTCGCTACTTTACTTTCATCTGTGAATAGCAAAGACATGGATTGAGTCTTTTTTCACTTAAATAATATAAGTTTTTCCACAGGCTTTATCGGTATTCTCATACTTAAAGAATGCCCCACCTCAAAATAATTATGGAAAATATTGCGTATTTGTTTGTTGTCGGTATAATCTTGGACATCAAACATTATTTTAGTTGTTGCGTTAGTTCTATTTAGAGCACTATTAATAATTCTCCACATTCTCCTGGGGTCACCAGTAGCGTCATTAAATTGCCTGGCATAGTGTTCCATGAGTAGCTGTCTTCTCAAGAAGGTTACGCTATTTCTGCATAGACCATAATCATTAGCTATATTTACATTAAGAAGATGTAATTTGGCTAGTTTAGAGAGCCTATCGCGTTAGTGAATTAGACCTAGGAGTTCCCTACTGACCCACAACTGTTAACAGAAGTTTTCTTTGTCCCTATCTCTTGGCAAAATTTAAGGATTGGCTCAAAATGTTAAAAAGGTTTCCATATATTTGATTTTCATCAAGTCTGTCAGTATTTAGTGAGTTCAAGTTTTCTAGGAGAATACTCTTGGTTTTTTAGTTGATCTTATTGTTTGGGCTTTATTTTCAGCTTCTATTCTCTGTTCTACTATTAATTTCGTCTGACTCCAGTTCAATTAGTAATACATTATGATCACTAATTCTGGCGTATATATTATTTATCCATATTCTATCAAATGAATGAGTGTTTGTAATAACATGGTCAATTGTACTCTTAGACCTATTATCAACTCTTGTTGGAATTCTGTTACACAGACAAAACCCATAGCTTTTTATCAGATCTAGATACTTCCCATATGTAATATTTATGTTAAAGTCCCCCACTATGCTGTTATTATATTTATATTCACTGTTGAGTGTCGCTTTAAACATATCAAATAAATCAATTAGAGATTTTTGGAGGGGGGGGGGTGTCTGAATACAACACTTATATTTAAAGGAGGGTCTGTATTCTGTATATAGATGTTTATGTAGTAAATATCCTTTTCAATTATTTGCATCACTTCAAAGTTACGATTGCTCTTAATGTAGATGCAGACACCATTACCAGACCTATCAATGCGACAAGAGAAGATATTTTTGTAACCTTCAACATTGAAAAATGTACTTTTGTTTTCCTTTACCCATGTCTCAGTAAGGAGTATGAGACTTATAATATTAGCATAGAAAATGGACACGCTGGGATTCGGGTAGCAGTACTTGAAGTCACTAATTGTGTCAAGCCCTAGCTCATATGTATTCATAGGCTACTGTGTTTAGGGGAACTAATGTTAAGGTTAAAATACTGGCATTTGAGATTAACATAGTAAAAATATTTATACTAATACTAGTAAGGGTAGTTTGCGACACAATACCTGATGTTGATGTCATTATCAAATATTGCTTTAGGTTGTTTAACCATTTAACCACTGGACACTTGGGGTACAATAAGATGTATAAGGTAGTACATATTTTATAACTCCTAACACAGGTAATATTAAAGGCTGGCCACAGTAAGTTGGACTCCATGGCTTGTGTTAGATATATAAAACAGAACATGGTGATAAATATACCAAAGTACCTAAAGTAAGAAACGATTAAATTCCCATTGGATATTAAATTATTTTTTCTTTCCATTCTGCCTATTTTTCTTCTGCGTCCCATTCAGAGTTATAAAGCTATCATCATATTGTTATGCAATTACTTCATGCATGATAATAGATGTACCAACACTGTTATCTGTAATGTTCCCGGTATACCTAATGGTTGCAGAGTTGCATCAGATCTTTTAAATATCTTGCCATTTTTAGCCCAACAATACTTATAAGCCTCATCATCTCTGAGCTTCCTTGCTTGGTAGAACTACAGATTATTCAGAAGTGTTAGATGCTCTGAGTTGTACCGCGGGTGGCCAGCAGCATTTACAAGCATTGTGGAGTTAATATATTTAAGTTTGTGCTTATTAAATAGAAGGGATTCCTTGATAGGTCTCCGCGTGAATTTCACTATTATGCCTGGGACGTTTGATTTTTTGACTTGCAGTCGATGGACTGTGTCTATGTCCGTTGACTCCCCTTTTACTCCCAACTAAAGTTTTAGTTTGATTACCAAATCTACAACATACTCGTCGGTCACTTTGGGCAGTCCGTCTATAATACTGCTGTATATTCTTGAATATTGGTTCAGCTCATTAAGCATTGCGTCGTGTAAACTACAGTAGCCCCATGGTTTCTTTGGTGCTGACTGAAAGCTCACAGCTGACAGTTGACAGCTTTAAAAAGTTACCAGATTAAATTACGTATCACTACGCTGAACCAGATGATCTGCAAAAACATGTGTTTAGCAGCTGTCTCTTCTGATGGTCAAAATTTAGGTATATACCTAAATGTTGACTGTCAGAAGACAGCTGTGATCTGTCAATCAGCACCAAAGAAGCCATGTGGCTACTTTAGTTGTATTTTCCAGGTCTGAGACACGACCCTTTACTTTTGTTACTTCCTCAATGCGTTTGTCTAGACTTTCGCGCCATTAACCGTCTGCACTGTCCCGCTCGTGGCACTTCACACCCTCTCCTAAATTGAAAATAATACTTGAATTTTCTTTTTATCTGGTTCCAAAGTATTAATCTCATCTTGAATATCATTCAATGATCTGGTGAACGCCATCCGCGTAATATTTCTGAACTTCACGACGCGTTCCATGATGCTCGCCGTTTCTTTACGGTTAGGAAAATATCAATGGTTGAAAACAGTTATAGAAAGCGAGTCCTGTCACGATCACCACTTATGTTAGGAAAAAAACACATATACCACCGGTATTCAAAGGCTCCACATTTATTTGTTTCCTATCACAATACAATTGTTTCTACAAAATATAATTTAACACATTTAGTCTTTTCTGTTAAACCAACGTGATTACAGATTCTATATATAAGATTTCATAACCAGCACTCCCATGACACAACTTTGTCTTGGTGGAAATCAGTTAATATTAGATAATCTGCTGATTGGGTTGATTAGGCAAAATTAAATAAGAGCTGGCTAGATTTGTGTGAACAGTGGTTGACAGCGGTTGCAGTAACAGCTAGCCTTGAATGCATTTTTTTAAGTTTTGGCCTAGTCCAATTAAAATTAAGAAATCGGTTGGGAAATGTAAAGGCAAATAAGTTAACATTCTTGTTCAAATACTTGAAAAAAGATTCGTGCAGTTAAAAAAAACTTAGATTGGGTTTGGGGTTTGGCCTGAAACAGTGGAAAAGGGGGGAGGGTAGTTGAAAGCCAAAATGTTAATTTAGTTAAGAGTTACTTTTTTAAACCAAGCTGAAGCTTATGGGATAGACACTGAGTAATGACTGAAAATTGTTCTTGTTTGTATTTTTGATACAACTTTTCCGTAATAATAATAATAATAATAATAATAATAATAATAATAAAATATGTAAAAACACTAGCATTGATTTAGCTATTTTTTTCACTGGTCACGGTTGTGCTCAGAACTTGTACCTATCTTATCTTGTTATGATTGTGTTAATAAAATATTGAAAACAGAATTGTAGCCTAAATTAACCTAATTTAGCTGCCTTCTGCCTTGACTGAAATCATTAAAACAATTTTGTTTTTACTAAATTATAAAATTGTCAATATAAGTAATAATTATTGATTTGTAGTGTAGGCTATATGACTATCTCTTTACATAAAAAAATTTTACACAAACATTTAGGCCTACATATTGTGGGTGTGTGACTTGTGTAGTGTTGTAAATGGTATTATGACATCAATTAATGGTTTCCATATCTTGTACATATTTAAAACACAAAGCAGAGTTGTTCAAGATTATTTGTTCTTTCTTGTAATCAATAGTACAGATCATATATACATCATAGATAATAATAAAACAAAAGTCAAAGAAGACATTAAAGAACATTTAGAAGGCACTGCCCATCTTCTTGCAGGTCAAGGCTCATCTACTAAAATGCTCTATTGAGTGGATGGAATTACTCAAGTCCCAACATGTAGGCTTATATGTATGGATTTGAAAAATGTTACAATATATATCAAGAGCTTGATATATATAAGATATTTTGATATTTATATAAATATATTTTCAAACCCTGCGGTTGTGTGCAAAAGGATATTCACAATAGGCAGCTATCGATTATACGGAAACATTTTCACCAGTAATAAAAAAACACAAAAAATACTGAGTGAGCTGACAATGAAAATAGAATAGATTATACAAAAGTATATTCTCTCGTGTTTCAGTGCCACCCAATAAGTATTCTCGCAAAAAATATTTTATATATAATACGGGGTTTTCAGGAAGACAAAAATTGATATTTAAAAGAAGAGAGAATGGTGACGTAGTTTGACTATTTGTTTAGTGAAATTTGTTTAAAATAATAATATATATATATATAATAAAATATTTAACAATTATAAATCTCAAAAACTTAACAATATAAAACTATAAATTTTATTGATCGAAACACTAGAAAGTTAATACATTTTAGTGATGGCTCCCGTCACGTCTCCAATAATCAAAAAAACAAACACAAATTTGGTCTCACTATGGCTAAGGGACAATTTACAAAACTTTATATTAATATTAATACCTTTTAATGAATGCGAAAATTATTTAATATAACCCTTAGCCAGAAGAGTTTAAGCAAAGGTTAACCATTTAAAGAAATATCATTAATCAGTCAATATAATTTAAGGTGATATCAAAGATTAATTCAAATCAGTGATCATAAATAAAAATTAATTGGTTGGAAGGACCTTACATTTAGTCACACGCAAAACAACAAAAAAATCATTTGGACTTAGAAATATTGATGTTCCATCCTAATTATTTACTTCTGGTAGATAAATATTTATTTCTAGGGGATAAGTTAAAAGTACGTCTTTAGACTTCCAGATAGCATTTATCTAACAGATAAAATTTATTTATCAATCACATTTTTATCGAGAGGTTTAAGTACCTGATAACTTTTATCTGGAAGTTAAAATGGCTGTTGCCAAAATGACTCATTGTTTTTAATGAGGTTTCGCCTAACAGAATCTGTTTTTAGGTTAAAATCCTGAACCACGTGTTTAGTAAGCACAGGCCCGGGTTCTTAACTATATAAAGTTAGAACATTTGGGGGCGGTCTTATGACTACCGGATAAATATTGCTATTGGGAGGTTAAAGTTATCTACCAGATAAAATATATGAGCCACTTTAATGTTTTACGCGTCTTATTAACTGAATTTATCTGTACGCTAAATATATTTTTATTCAGAACACACAAGGTTGGTACTGTTTTTACTGGTGCGCGCATGCGTACAAGCCCTGCTGATAGCACTACAACCTAGCGAGTGGTGAAAACGCTCAACATTTGTTAAATAATGGTGGCTAAACAAGTACGAGGAAACAGGTAGCGTCACGTGGGAACAGAAGCTAAGTTGTCTTGCAAATACTAATTTCGGTGTCTTGCCAAAATGTGGGTAATAGGTCAGTTTATATAAAAATGTGAATTAAATGTTCTAACTTTATATAGGCCTGTGCTTACTAAACACGTGAACCAAGATTTTAACCTAAAAACAGATTATGATAGGCGAAACCTCATTAAAAACAACGCGTCACTATGGCAACAACCATTTTAACTTCCAGATAAAAGTTATCAGGTACTTAAATCTCCCGATAAAAATGTTACAGATAAATACATTTTATCTGGCATAAGACGTACTTTTAACTTATCCACTAGATAGAAATATGTATCTACCAGATTAATAATTATCCAGGAGTAATAAGACCAACCCTTAATTCACACTTTAATATAAACTGACAAGCTATTTGTAGAGTTATATTTATATAAGAACAAATGATCAAAATATGAGTACAATAAACAAAATTTTGTAAACGTTGTACCCAACTATTGCCCACATTTTGGCAGACACCGAAATTAATACTTGCAAGAAAACTTAGCTTCTGCGCCCACGTGACGCCATCTGTTTTCTCGAACTCATTTAGCCACCATTATTTAACAAATGTTTAGTGTTTTCACCACTCGCTAGATTGTGTGACCTTCCCCCATCATTATCCCACATAAATAACACACAGAGGTAAGGACAAGAGAGTTATTCATTTATTTCACAATTAACATGATACAGCTCAATGGAGAAGAGGAACATGAGTTAAAGCACTAAGCAAGGACATAAGCCAGATGGGCAATAAGACACAAGGATTTACCACCAAGGCCAGATGGGCACCAAAATAATAACAAATAACAGACGGCCCCTTATTTTTAGACGTTCCAAAATGGCGTTATCAGAGAATGACCATAAAACTCTAATAAATTGATCTCCTATCTGACTATAATAAATATCTTTCATAATTAATGGCAAAGAGCCAGCACATGCCCTAGCATAAAACTTAAGGTGAGTAAAGATCACAAGTACCTAACCTAAACAACGGTAGAGGCATTATAAGAATATCTGACAAAATATAAAGTTGAAAAGTCTAAGAATACTAAATAACCTAACGTTTTAACAATAAACGGAGTGCCCTCCATAGATATATGCACAGGGTGGCTTGCGACCCCACATTTAATAACCCATATATATATATATATATACACACACACACACACAAAGTGTCCACACAAGAATCATCCTCACGGCCCTACATTTAACCAACTTCAAAATGAAAACAAGGCGGTAAAAATAAACTATCTCAAACCTTAACAAATCCTCTAAATAGGTCCTGGCGTCAAGAAATAAAACGCCCGTCAGCGCGTGCACAGCTCGTGCTCAGCGAAGTTCACTTGTTTGAAGAAGGGGGGAGGGCGGGGTGTCCCAACATGACCAGCAGCGAGCCTCGAACTCTGGCTTAGTTGAATGTGGATTGCGTCGTGGAGTGTATCTCGGGGTTTTTTTTGTAGACAAGTCGGAACGAGTCGACTGGGGCTGGCTAGGTGAGTGATACAACTTGTCATGTTGTAACAAGGTTACAATTGTAGCGCTATCAGCAGGGTATGCGCGCACCAGTAAAAACAGTACCAACATTGCGTGTTCTAAATAAAAATATATTTATCCTACAGATAGCTATCTGGCAGATAAATTTAGTTCATAAGACGTGTAAAACATTAAAGTTGCTGACAACTTTTATCTGGTAGATAACTTTAACCTCCCAATAGCAATATTTATTTGGTAGTCATAAGACCAGCCCTAAGACTTTCAAGACTTGAAATTCACTAAACTAATAACGAGTTTAATACATTATTTACTTTCATAACAAGGACTATAAATAATTTTATATACAACTTTTAGATGATCAAGGATTTTAATTTATTTAGTTGATTCCCATTGCTCTCTCATATGCAGTGGCGTATTCTATGGGTATGCTAGTGCTGCGCCGCGTACCTATAATTATTTGCAAAAAATGTATACTTGGAAAACAAATATTTGTCAATTTTCCTATGTGTTTTGAATCATTCTTCTTCCAAGTGCTCTTCCCTACCACAGGGTGGATACAAAACATATTTTACAAAATTCCCTGACTTTTCCAGGTTTTCCAGGCAACATTTTTCAATTTTTCCCTGACTACTTTTTTCTAGTTTAAAAGGTGGATGATAACTTGTTTTACTTATTATTGATCACATATTTAAAAAAAGTTGTATCTACTAAAAATAAACGGTTTTATCAATTATTTTAACAATCAGAATGTTATTTTATTTAGGTATTATTAACTTTTATTTTAATGTTTGGTTGCAAAATTAATGGGATATTTTAGATATTTTTTTTTAATTCCCTGACTTTTCCTTATTTTTAGTTAAACTCCCTGACATTTCCCTGTTTTCCCTGTCATCCAAAAATTCCCTGACTTTTCCAGGTTTTCCCTGTTTTCCCTGCCTGTAGCCACCATGCTACCAGCAAACTCCAAAGGCTTGTTGTTTAAGGAACGCAAGCTAGGCTTCACTTCAAGACAGAGAGGTCCTAATGACCTTGTCCAATGTCTGTGAGACAGCCAACCCTTCTCACCCCAAACCCCAAGCATAGGCCAATGAACCGAGGGTTTTACCACCAAAGGCTTGCTATTCTCAAACAGCATGCAAGGCGGCACTTGTGCCAAATGTTGTAAATAAATAGAGTTATCAAATTTGTATGATTAATTATTATAGCCTAACATAATTAAAGTAAAATTATATTAAATTAATCCATGCATTTGTTAACAAAAAAAAACGCTAGTTCTTGTAACAAGCATTAAAATACGGCTTTCTTAAATAATTGCGGTGCAATACCTTTGCATTATAAAATAATTTATCTCTATGTATTTGGCAACATGATTTCCACCCCCCAGCAGTTGAAAGTAGTAGAGGGATTCTTTTATTTTGAACTGATGTAATTAGTACTCGTGGCTGTATGGTGATTAGTAGGTCTTTTTGGAATTTCGGTCACGCATTTTAGTTTTATAATTACTTATTTTATACTAGATTGTTGAATAGACTTTATAATGAAATCCCATAAAATGGACTTCACTTTCAAATAAAATTGGACAAAAAATTATAATTTTTGTGAATATTAGTGATTTTCTTTGACAGTGACAGTTTTATTATGTTGATCTTTGTGGCCTATATTCTAGAGTAGTGATACTAACAAACACTCTTCTAAGACAGGTGCCCCATCTAGCAGAGGAGGTAAGAATCCTTACAGACAATTTAATTAAAGTTAGAAAGAAGTTGTTAATGGTTTATAAACTAAACGAGGTCATGGGGGGAAGGAAGGAGAGAATCTGGCAAGTGTGTGGGAGAGGGGGTAGAGACTCTTAACCCCACCTCTTTATTTTCACTCTGTTGGACATGAAAAATAAGCTCTAAATAACCAATATCTAATATTTTTTGTGAGGATGGATCACCAAACTTTTCCTGCTAATACTATAGCACAGGATACCTGTTAAACTTATAAGAATACGCCACTGCTCGCATGAAACTGTATTCTGGCTTTCATGAGAAAGGTTCACAACAGTTAATCTACACCAGAAGACTTAGCAGAGCAAGAAAAGTTGTCAAAAACACATTTAGCATTTTATTGGTGGTTTTCAGGATCTCGAGGAAGTCAATACTCTTAGAACGAAAAAAAGCTGCGAAAGTAGTGCTTGCTTGTGTATAGCTACAAACTTCCTGAGAAAAAAATGATCCATCAGAAATCTACAATCCCCTTGGAACCTTCAACAATGAACACTTCGGTGAAGTAATACCTGTATTAAGAAGGGTTGAAGAGAGGCCAACGGGTACACTCACAAGATTGAAAAGAGTTGCAAGAAAACCAAGCAAACTTGCAAAAAAATTTCAAGATTTGTTTTTTGTACATACTTTGTAACGACATAGGTAAAGTGTTGTGGTAGGACAAATACTAGATTTAACAACTGCGAAAGGTAAAATTGTCAGTAAAACTATAGTACAATAATTATCCTTACCAGTAATTACATAAACAGTTTAAATTTAGATTTACATTGAATATGATAGTCGTTTATAGTCCCCAACTCCCAAAATTTTGGACTAAAAAAATCACATGAGTTTATTTTAAATAATAATAATAATGATTGTACAATTTTATTAAGGTACGTTTGGTTCATGTAAAAAATATTAATTGGAATGTAAAATTATAAATACCTCGTCAATCTGTTTTGCATTTGACAAAGACGAATCTTCCTCATTGAAAGCTTCAGTTGTGTCATGGAGTCCAGCTTGAAGTGAATGTCGGTTTATTTTTATTTATCAGGAAAATTAAATTGTTTTTTTTTTAAATCTTTGTTTGCTCCTCAGCACCATTTCCAATTTGAGTCAGTTTCTTCATTTCCCTGTTAAATTGTGAATTCAAATTTCTAGTTTTCTTCACTGCTTCTTCCCCTTCAATTCTGAAATTATTATCTATTTCCCACCACAAGTCGTGCTTGTTGTTTCTATATTTGTATTCTTCCTCAGTTGGGTCCCACAGCAACCTTCGCTCCCTATACATATCTATCTATAAGTCTGTAAATGTCTGCTTGCCTCCACTCCACCATTTCACAACAGAATACTGCAATATATTATTAAAAGCACAGAGCAAGTTGCCCGCAGGCTCGATAGAACTCAACTCAGAGGTTGTTTTTGGGAGGGTGGAGCAATGTAGCCAACTTGTTCGACAGTGTAAACATTATATAAAACAAAAGTTTCTTTGATCTTTACCGCCACTTCACAAGAAATGTGCAATATGTTGTCAAATATTAAGATATGTTATAAAATGTCAATTTTTAAAACAGTCTTCGAATGATTTACCAACAAGTCGAACAACATTGTTTCAAAACCCAAAGTTGTACAGCTTGTTGCATAGTGTAAACACCCCTTTATGTTATTACAATGTATTATTTTTATAGCACCTTCAACAATAATAAATACGTTTTTTCTGCCAAGTTTGTTCCAGACATTTATCAAATTATGTATTGCATTAACATAGCTAAATTATTGCCTTTTATAAAATTATGGAAACAAATATCAAAAAATAAAATATAATTATTATAATAATCTATAATATGAAATAAGGTTTAATATATGGCTTTAATATACAATCTCTTTTAAAAGGTTATATGTTAATGTTAATGATATATCTTTAGATACAACAATAATACATTTTATTTATCTTCAACATGATCAATCTCATCTTAGTACTTGATTGGAAGGCCACAGCTTATGGAAACTCCATAAAAGGAGTTTGACAAATATTATTAGCCAGTGTATTGTGGCGTGACTTCTCATCAAAATGAGACATGCAAGGTTGTGGGTAAAAGCTGATTTGAGATACAGTTACAGTATTACAGTAAAACAAGCAATGATAATAAGAATAACTTGGAAGGTTATTTTTATATATTTATATTAAAGTAGCTCATATTATATGGTGGATTCAGTTTTAAGCAATGTTATTAGATAAAAATAAAGCATTTCACTCATTTTACCAAATATTAATGGTTATCTAACACTAAGCATTCATAGTTGTTTTAACAGAATACCTGAACAAGATAGTAAAAAAGAGAAATTAATATCCTAATACTCATATCAGTCAATAAACCGCTAAATGACAGAATTCTTAATTGCTTTTGTGGAGTAATCGATGAACATTAAGTTTTCTTCGATGATTAAATTTTTCATTACAATGTTGACACTTGTAGGGATTATCTCCAGTATGGATCAACTCGTGTTGTTTTAGAGTCGACTTTAGGGCAAAACAACTTCCGCACCAGGTGCATTTATGCGGCCTGACACCAGAATGTAGTTCTATATGCTTTTTTAATGTATGGCTGTGCAAGAAATGCTTGTTGCAGTGTTGACAATGAAATGGCTTGATGCCGCTGTGTGTCTTCAAGTGTAAATCTAGAAGATCACGTTGGATGTATGCTTTATCACACTGGTGACATTTGTAAGGACGAACACCACTATGGCGTTTTATGTGCTTCTTAAGACCCTCTTTTGAAGTAAAAAATGCCTCACATAGACCACACTGAAAAGGCTTTAGTCCTATGTGAGTCATTTTATGCTGTTTAAGACTTAATAAACTGGAGCACAACCTGCCACATATTTCACAAACATGCTTTGTAATATTTTTACGAATACCTTCATGGCCTAACAAATGAACTTGAAGTGATGCTTTACGTTTAAATGATTGAGAACATTTGTCACATATGAAGGGATAGATTTCTGTGTGTGATATGAAATGGTTATTCAAAGAAGATTTATCGCGGAATGACTTGGGGCACCGCGGACACACAACAGAGCATTCCTTTGAATGTATCAGCCTGTGATATTTTAAAGAATTTTGGTGTTTAAAAGTTTTACCACATAAGTTGCACGAAATGGGTATTTCAGAATGGACTCTCATATGTTTGTGCAAGTCGTTTTTGTACACATAGCTTTTGTCACATTGTAAACATTTGAACCGATCTGGACGCAGACCTAAGTGTATTAACATATGGTCTTGCAGAGATTTCTGATGTTTAAATACCTTATCACACAAGTTACATGAAACTGCTAAGTTCGGATGAATGCGATTGTGTTCCCATAGATTATTTTTGTAGAAGAAACTTCTGTCGCATTGTAAACATTTATAGCGATTGTGTTTTGCGTGTGCTGACATATGTCTTTTTAATGAGTTTTCTTGTGTGAAATTCTTACTACACACACTGCAAGAAATAGGTTCCTTTGAGTGACCGTTCATATGTTTTTGTGGATAATTTTTAAAACATAAATGTTTGTCACATTGGGAACATGCATAAATATTAGTGTTAGTTGCTGCAAATATTATGCTAGGATTATCATAGCTTTGTTTTAGCACATTTAATTCAGCTTTTTGTGAAACATTGTTTGTCTTGATGTTTTTAATGTTGCCTGTGGTCTGTGCAGTAGGTCTGTGTTCGTAATTTAAAAAGATTGTCTTGGTTAATAATATTTGTTACATAAATTTCTCGAATGCTTGTAGATGAATGTTGGTGAGGTGAGTCATATTCATATTCATGATTTAGCAAAATTAAAGTTGTTTCTTTATTAATTGTGTCTGTTGTTGTAATTTCACAATAACTTTCGTTTGAAGAACACCTGCCATACACTTTCTGCAATAAAATAAAATAACTTGATTAGAGCTGATATATATTTATGTTACTTTTAAAAATCTTTTTACTTTTTATATAGACCAACAAAAAATTAATCACCAGCTATGAAATTGAATAAGTTACAGATGTTTAAATGACAGAACCATTTTCAAATTAAGGAAATTGAAAAAGAATATGCAGCAGCTAAGAACCTATTTCAAATTAAGTAAATAGAAGAAAAAAACACAGCAAACAAATACAAAAATAGAACACTACAAAATAAAATCATTATTAGTATTATTGTAGTTTCAATATTAAAATTTCTTAATTTACATTCACACGTTCAGAAAAAGGTTTGAAAAGAATGTTAGGTCATAGAATGGTAGAATATTATCTGTGATCAGATGGCAAAACCAGATTTGTGCACTTTTGCTTGATTTTTCGGGGGAGCTATTTGAAACTGTCGATCTCAATGAGAGGAATATGAATACTAATAGCTCAATTTTGCAAAATGAATTGAGATATAAAGTTTTGCCATCAGACCACAGATATGATAGTACAAAATTTAAGGGAACCTGACAAGTTACAAAACATCTTATTAAGTTGCAGTCTCTTGCATTTAATGATAAAAATGCCATCTTAAAGACATTTGTTTTCCTGAAGATCACATAGAGGTTAAATTAATAAGAAGACGATACATTTTCTTGTTTTATAAGAGCCAGATTAACTTGTGGGAGACCCTTGCAATGAATAAAGTTCCATATTGAACCACTTCATCATTGGTCTGTTACAGGGCCAGATTTTTAGATCATACAAATATTTTGATTTTCAATATTATGTTTTTATTTATAAAATTAGCTGTTAAAAGTTTAGTACATAAGTGTATAAGCCAAATGGGTAGTAATACGCGGTGCTAAGACAAAAAGTTAGATTTGTTTAAGGCAAACACTTTTATCACATATTTGGTTTGCTTTTAGTTAAAATTTATAAGAATATAAAAGAATGAAAAACCTTGTATTATTGCAACGGTGTATGGAGCACCTGTCACCTTCCCTTAAATGTGACTCTGGTCTGAGATCTGTTGAGGAGGAAAGTGATGAAACTCATCAAGGAACAGTACCTTGGGACGTCATTATAACATTTACCGCTGATAAAAACTGATTCTGTTCCAGGTGCTTCCAAAAATATTGAAAATATAAAGTTTGTGGTTAAGGAAAAATATCAAGTGTATTATTTTTAGATAATTAGAAAGCCTGTTATTTTCGATACTGAAAGTTAGAAAATACAGAATAGTAAAAGATATGATATGATCTTGAGAATCAAAGAATTTGGTTTTATTTTAGTTGTTTTTTTAATGAATCTGCCCTATAATTGATAATTTGTATTATATAAGTTTCTCTTTACTACCCATTCAGGTTATACGCTTATGTACTAATTAAGCTAGTGGTTTTAGGGATAAGGAAAGTTAAATACAGGCAGTGTACCCACATTTGCATGAAGGGAGAGTGGAAAACCATTATGGGGAAAAAACCTCAGTACACCCGACCAAGATTCAAACCTTGATCTCTCTGTCATTGGTAGTCTATTCGACTGCTAGAATAGCGCGTTAGACCACGCTGCTATCGAAGCAGGTTATAAAAGTATCAAACTATTAGCGTCAGTAGTAACAGAATCTCAAAAAACAATGGTTTCAGCAGGCTGAGACTACGACAATGTTGACACTAAATTTGCTACCACCATAACACTAGGTTTCATAAGAAAGCACCTGGATTTTTAACACACTAGATTTCACACAACTTGTGGGGACCAATCAAGAAGGTTTTTCATAATCTAATACCAAAATAAAACTACACACCGGCAGCAACCACTCAAATATGCACCCAGGCCCAACAAAAGGAGGAATGAAACTTTCTCACCAAGGAACTGTTCTAACTTTGAACATGTCTACGAAATTAAGGAGCATGGAGTAAATGTAGTGTTGTCAAAAAGAGAGTATCCAATACAGAGGTCGAGCCCCACCCATAATTTGGAAAACACATTAATATGAAGTAGAGCACCATTCTCTACACACAGTGAATTATTGGATTCGTTATGCAGTACTAAAGTCAAGATTATTCGTTCCTCGCTCCGAACATCACGAGAGGACTGTACCAGCATTCTAGTGACTGAATATAGAAGCTGAGGCCCTCTCAGAAAAGCCACACCCAGTGTGAGATGTCTCTCAAGGTCAATCCCCCTACCATTCTGTTGCAAGCTTTACACTAGCTTATAAGGCCAGTCTGAGCGGGCCCGTTTTTGTGTTTATGTATCTGTGTTTTAGTGTGAGTTAAGACTCAATAAATAAAGTTACGAGTGAAAATGATTAATTAAAATTAATAAAGTAGATTCTTTATTTTAAAAGCTTAGTTTTCTTTATTAAATCTGAAAAAAACTTGATCGTAAACGGTTAGGAGCACATTAGCTTAATGACTACATTTATGCAGGTAGATGGCAAGGATTTTTTTTTTCTAATGCTTTGTTTGAAAAAAAAAATTGTGGTCAACTGTGGGTGAAGAAAAACAGAACTTATTTTGTTTTTATTGTTTATTATTTAGTGGTGAGGAGTTGTGGAAAGCGATAGACTATAAGGATCTTTAACATTTGAATGAAAGAATTAAAAAAACAAGAAGAATGTGTAAGTCATTTGAAAAATGCATTTAAGATTAAGACATTTTGGGACAGTGACTGATTTTGTATATCTTGGCAGAATTTTCTGTAAAAATGGAAGGAAAAATAGTTAAATTGACAGACAGGTGAATGCATCTCAGAGAATAGATGGATGGACAGATGTGGACTATTGCAAAGAATGAGGTAGTTTCAAAAGATGAAATTATGGCAGTTTATAAAAGTGTGTTAACGCAAACATTGTTTTAAGGATGTGAAGTGTGGGTATGTCAGGGGAAACACAAGAGCAAGGGGAATGTGCTTAGAATGTGATATATAAACAAATGTATGTGGAAAAACTCAGAGACCGAATCAGTAATGAATGGGTGCTGAAGGAGTCCGGTTTAAGAGGTGATCCAATAGGTCAATGTGAAAAGAGGCATCTTTGGTTGGTTTGGGCATGTTGAGAGGATGAGAGTGGATTGAGTGACGAAGGAAATATGTGAATATATAGTTTGTGTATTAAAAGGAAGGAGTAGGCCATGTAAGACATCATTAAATGTTGTAGACGAGTGTGTGAAAATGAGAATTATTAAGAGTTTTGAGAATAAAATAAGATTTATGATTCATTGAATGGATGTTGGTGTGGAGAGTTAGGGAGGATGAATTAAGTACAGTTGTTTTTTGAGCTAAGTGCATTGTTTCTTGCCTACCCCTTAAGGGAACAGCGTGATTATTTGAGTGTGTTTAAAGTATTTGTTTATTGTCTGAAGAATTTAATAATGAGTAACTTGAGCTTGTCATTTCCTACACATAATTTAAATTCATGGTCCAATGAGGACAAACATTTCCTATTATACTGAGAGAAGTCTCTGATCATGCGCATGTCCATGTCTCCCATAATGTTGCCAACTTACACGATGGATGTGCCGCAAGAACTTACATTAAAAATGCTGTGGATAAAAAAAAATATTGAGAGCCACTGCTTTAGAAGTATTTTCAAGCTCATTTGTAAAAGAAACTATTGGTAAAGTCTGTTCAGTGTAGGAATTGATTTCCTAAAGGTCTTTTTCCCTACCAGAAATCTATTATCTAGTAACCTGCCTCGATGGCGTATTTGGCTAACGCGCTTGTCACGTTGAGCTCGACTGCTGAGGACGGGGAGATCGAGGTTCAAATCTCAGTCGGGTGAACTTCGGGTGTTTTTTCCTAAATGGTTTTCCACTCTCCCTCCACGCAAATGAGGGTTCACTTCCTCTAATTCAACCTTCCCAATTCCTAATCCATTAGAGTAATTAGTACTTAAAGCGTATAACCCGAACGGGTAGTAATACGCGGTGCTAATTATTATTATCTAGTAGGATATTGGTAGGGAAAAAGACCTTTCAGAGAGTAATTCCTACCGTGAATGGATTATAACAGCTATTCTTAATTGGTTAGAGGGGATAAAACTTTATTTTGGAAGGTACCGATACAATGGGCGCCAGAGAATTACAATGGACTTCTAAATATTATTATTATTATTATTATTATTAGCACCGCGTCTTACTACCCGTTCGGGTTATACGCACTTACGCTAATGTGTAATATGTAATGGTAGGCTGATTGTGAGATGAAATGGAGGACCTACAGTTTAACGTGGAATCTGAACCACGGTGGAGGCCTGGCATTCCCCGACTTCTAAATAAGTGTGTGATTTTCTTACCTGTGCACAAATTATGATAGATTAAAAAACAATGCTATCAGATGTCAAAAAGTGAATTAAAATGCTCCAAAAGAACTAAAAAACATTATATGGCATTTTATAAATTGCACTGCATTTCAATAACAAATAATTTGAATGGTTGTATTATTTTCACATTGTATCCTCTAAAAATAGTAAAAGTTATTAGTGACATAAACACCTAATTTAAGGGAGCAACGAGGGTAAGGTTGGGTTTTCATAAGTTTAAGGCCTGTATTTATAATCTAGTCTCAGGATCCAACCAATATCCCAGTAAATAAAATAACAAGCAGTTCAGATAATATGGGGTGGATTGGTCGATCTCCGAAACTTGGCCATAAATACCGCATTAAATTAACAGGTTAGATAAAAGTTTGTTACATTTCCTTGAATTTTGTTGTATTTAGTTATTTTTGGTTAATTCAGATAAAAAAATAATAGTTTGGGGTAGCTCAAATAAATGTTAGGTTAAATTGCCTAGGTTAGATTACATAAATAAATTAAAGTTTTAGATCTGTTTCCTTAAGCTAAGTTTAATTGAGTTAATTCATACTATGTTGACAACGTAAAACTTGTAGAAAAAAACATTCAAGCCCCATTGGCCATATAATTGTAGCCTTCAAGAACAATTAAATACAAATTACTTTGTTCAAAGTGAGAATTGTGTTTATATTTCATGTTCAAGGTGAAGACTGTTCACCAAGTTTGTTCAAACCAAAATATGTTGAAAATGATTTAGTTGTTCAACCTGCCACCAAGTGATTATTAAAAAACATATCATCATCATCAGCAGCAGCAGCAGCAACTGTTTCCAGCATGTGGCTAGGTCAAATTAGTAAAATATCTCACTCGTCCTCCTTTAATTTCTTCCAGTCTTCTCCTCTCACTTGAACACTTTCTCTTACTTGCTCTTCCCATCTCTTTCTTGGCCTCCCTTACAGTCTTTATTCTACATACTTCATTTCCAACATTTTCTTTGACATCCTCTCCTTTTCCATCCTCATTACATGCCCATACCATCTCAGTCTTGCTTCCTCCACTATCTCATGTACTCCCTGTACCCCAACTCTTCCTTGTATAACTTCAGTCCCAATCTTGTTTCTCCTCGTGACAGCTAACATGCTCCTCACAAACTTCAAACTTCATTCCAATGGCCTCCGCTTTACTGGGAATGAAGTTTGTGAGGAGCTTGTTAGCATGTTTAAAAAACTGTGATCTTATTTCAATTTTATTTGTCAATAGTGTAGCAGTGTCAGTATAATAATACTAATTACGATTAAAGTAGTTTAGTGAAGTTTGTGATACTTTAGTCCGATTCTGAGTTTAATCTAATGATAGTTAGTTGTTGTAATTATAACACACACGGCAAAGTGGTCCCTATTTTGAAATGCAAGCTTATTAGAGCTGACTTTTCTAAACCTTTTAAAAGGAATATTAAAATTGTAAATACCTTAAATACAAATCAAATGTTAAAACACTGCCATAATCTAGAAAATATATACATCAAAGGAAGATGGAACAGTATTAGGTTTTTTTACATCCATGACCGTTTCCAGTCTGAGACCTGGGTCAATTTTTTAATCAACCCATATATTTTCCACTACCACTGTCTTAGCCCTGCTATAAAAAAAAAGCATAGTAATTTTAAGGTTCTAACTATACTGTTTATTAGGCTAAATTACTATAAACCTTAACACAAAAAAGGTACATATTATTGCTGCATTAAACTGTTTTAGGCTATATACTCATTTTTGTCCAAATATGCTAAAGGTTATTATTTTACAAGGGGCTCTGTGAGTTCTATACTTTTATAGACTGAGCCAAGCTCGAGCTCAATATGTATATACTTTTAAAACTTATGAAATAATAGATTGCAAGAAGTTTAAATGTATAATAAATCATCCCGAGTTGTCCTGATGTGTTTCAAAATTGGTTGACGTCTAGTGATTAGTTCAAATATTGCATATACATACAACACATAAGAATTTTCCTTTTAACATTATAAAGAAAAGAACAAATTAATTTTTTTAAATAGTTAGTAGGCTATATGTTTAATATAATGACAAATTTTTTAATGGAGAAAACAAAATATAAATTTTAGATTTAAAAAATTGTTTTCAAAACATCATAAATACTTTTATTAATTATTATTATTATTATTATAGTATTTAGTCAAATACACATTTATTTATGTATCTCTTATCAATAAACATAGTTACAAAATGATTTATGATATGAAAGCAATCTATTGACATATGAAAGTGTGGTAAAGTGTCGTCACACCATAGAAACAAATAGTACATCTTTATAAAATAAATAATTTATACATATCTAATAATACTATTTAATGTTGTGTAACAACTAGATACAATGCTACTACTAGTCCTTAGTATCATAAGCATAATTAAGTTATGTTTCAATATCAAGAGCATAACCTGAACTGCAGATCAACTAATCCTTTAGTTCTGTGTATAAAGATCAACCTTAACTCATGTATAGAAAATAATTAACAAATATGAAGTTTCTATCGACCATCTAGACTCTGTCTTTGTGAAGTAGTCGATGGGCGTAAAGTTTCCTCCTGTGGTTAAATCCAGCGTTACACTCCTGACACTTATACGGATTTTCCCCCGTATGGATTAGCTCATGTTGTTTAAGTGTGCTCTTTGCAGGGAAATTCTTCCCGCACCAATCACAACCGTATGGTCTTTCACCCGAATGAAGTTCCACATGTTTTTTTAACGTGGATTTATAGAAAAAGCACTTGTTGCAGTATTTACAAGGGAACGGTTTCAAGCCTGTGTGTATTTTAACATGACTTTCCAGCTGATCACGCCAATAATATGACCTGTCACATTGTTGGCACTTGTGCGGCCTGACGTTGCTGTGGTGGACGACATGTCTGTTTAGATAACCTTTCGTGCGAAAACACAACCCGCACAAATCGCATTGAAACGGTTTTTCCCCCTTGTGTATCATCATATGAACTTTGAGATTCGTCATATTGGAGAAAAGTTTCCCGCATTCCTCACAAACGTGGTTTTTACCGAGTCCTTTGTGTGATAGGATATGAGTGTTGAGGGTTTTCTGGACCCGAAATGACTGCGAACATTCTTCACATTTGAAAGGGTAGTTGTTTGTATGTGATATGGAGTGTGTTTTAAGTGAGGAAGTGTTGCGAAACGACTTGGGACATTGCGGACACTTCACGGGCCGCGCGTTCGCGTGTATTAACATATGATATCGTAAAGATTGTCTATACTTGAAGGATTTTTCACACGAGTTGCATGAAAAAGTAACATTTCGATGTACACTCATGTGTTCTCTTAAACCATTCCTGCAACTATAACTTCTGTCACACTGCACACACTGGAAACGATCCTTCTTATCGTTTATTGCTTCTACGTTGGAGAGATCCGATTTGTGTTTCTCTGTATTTAAAGTAGTATTTCGCTCTAGATTTTTTGTAGTTGATGGATTTTCAGCATCAGCTCCAGATTCATCCTGGAATGAAATAAAATAACTTGTTTGTAGTGTATACTACTAATTTTGCTTTGAAGAGAACACAATTGTGTCAGGATTCAAATTGTGTAAGTATGTGTTAAGTATATGCAGTTAAATTAATTTTTTTAATTCTGTGGGAAACTAAACAAAAATAAATATGCATTTTTTAAGAGCGTGAACCAGAAAATGAATAGTTTAGTTGATGATAATATGGTTTCTTTCAAATACACCTAAATAAGGATTTTTTTATTTATGTTTGACTAAAGAAATTTTAATTGATGATTTATTGGTTGTGAAATTAGACATGAATAAAGAAATATTAATTAGTTTATTGCTAGTTTAGCAAGATTAGTATTTCAATAGACTACACATGAATGAAGTTAAATGTTTAGATAGGCATATGCTTATGTCAAAATTGTCTTATTTGCTTAACTTTAATCACAATATTAAAATTTCCCATTTCTTTGGTTTCACATTAACTTAGCGATTTCAAATATAAAGTGATGTAGACTCAGACTCAATAATATGTAGGTGTGTTAACCGAGTGTCCAGCCACCTGGATAACAGAAAAAAGTCATGGAAAAGTCTGGGAATTTGATCAAATTTCTAGAATTTTCACATATTCACTCAAAATTATGCAATTTTTATAAATAGTCAAAATTGCATTTTTCTTCCAGTTAATACTCACTGCTAATCTAATTTAACACAATTTTGTCCCTGTTGAGTATAATAAATCTCAGTTTTTAAAGTCAGCATGTGAAACTCATGTCATATTTTCCCCCATCTACCGCACATATTCAGCCAAAGTCTAGTCATTATTATGCGCGTGAATTCAATCCCACTATAGGAAGAATAAACTAAAAAGGAATGGGTCGCCCGACAGTTTTAAAATGTACTGGTGTAAGGCGATATTTTAATGACTCGATCTGATCACACTACCTAATAGCTCTTTGCTTTAGGATAAGTCCCTTCATTGAGTGACACTATTTCAGGATGTGTATGGGTCTAAAAAATATTACTGCACTAAATTGTGATCTTAATAAAATAATATTTGTAATATATAATGATTGGAAAAGTTGGAAACTGACTCTGGAAAACCTGGAAAAGTCAGAGAATTTTAAAATATGGTTTTTCTGAACAACCTGGTTAACTCTGAGAGGAATAGTAATTCCATAAAGTGTATATTAATATTGTCCAATTTTTATCTGACAGCTAAAACATTTAATAGAGCTACTTTTACGTATTGATACGTCAAGTCGTGTATTCTGCAGCTGTCACATTTGATAAATATCGTCAATACCTATAATATAACTCTAATAAAGTAGTAAAATGTTATCAATTTTGGCCACAAAAGAATGTGTTTGTATTTTCTAGAAGGTCATTTCTAAATTAATTTGACAATATATTTGAACATCTAGACACATTTTAAACTAATAGAAAGTAAAGCTCAAGGCATTAAAATTGAGTTTGATTATTTATTCTTTGTTATAATTTGTATAAATATTAATTACAAGCAGTTTGTAATTTACTGCATCATTGCTTAGTCCCAGATATGACTTATTTAAAACCATTACTATTCGTACTACATATTGGTGAAGGAAATAATCATGAATGGCGTGGCAGGGAAAATGGGTGAGGAGAAAATGAAAGCAATGATGTTTGCTGAGGACTTGATGGTATGGAGGAAGAGGAAGTACACGGGTCTGACACCTTAGCTCAGTCGGTAGTGTGTCTGTCTACCGAGGACTTGATGGTATGGAGGAAGAGGAAGTACACGGGTCTGACACCTTAGCTCAGTCGGTAGTGTGTCTGTCTACCGAGTGGTCCCGGGACAGACTCCCGGCATGGCTGAAAAAATTATTATTATTGATGATATGTGTGTTTCCATTTCACATTGACGAATTAACAGCTGAGGATTGGTTGTTGTGCCAGTCCTAGTCTTAAGTTATATTATAAGGCATATGAAGCTACGACAGGCCTAGCAAGCCGGTAGTGGGAAATATATGACTTGAATAGAAAATGTACCCAGGGCACAGGCTGGAAACAGTAGTGGATGTAAAGTAAAAAGAAATACAGGAACAGCTGCTGGAATTGAATGAGGAAGGGAAAGAGGATGGAATGAAATTTAGTATGGTGAAAAATGAAGTGATGATGATGATGATGATGACTAGGCAGAGAAAGGCGATAGAACTGGAAGGAGTAGTTTTGAAAGAAGTGAAGAGCGTAGTGTGATTGGGACCAAAGGGGGCAGCAGAGAAGATAGAGTGAGACGAAAGCAGCAGGGAAAACTTTTTTACAGCTGTGTAAGAAACCTACCCTGGAAAAAAAGAAGTGCCCGAATAAACGTATGGGCATGAATTGGGGTTCAAGGGGTACATGAGATAGTTGAGTAAGCAAGGATGAGGAGTGAAAGGGAGAGGGTTTCAAGAAGATTAATGTATATAAAATATGTACAGAACAGATCGTAAGGGAGACCAAGGAAGAGATGGGAGAAACAGATAGCAAGTGTGCAAGTGAGAGGAGAGTGAAGAGAGTGCAGGAGGAAGAATAGTGGAAGGACAGAAGGAGACGAAGGCATTATACTAAACGGACCTGGAAGAATAGTGGGAGGACAGAAGGAGATGAAGGCATTATACTAAACGGACCTGGAAGAATAAGTGGGAGGACAGAAGGAGATGAAGGCATTATACTAAACGGACCTGGAAGAACAGTGGAAGGACAGAAGGAGATGAAGGCATTATACTAAACGGACCTGGAAGAATAGTGGAAGGACAGAAGGAGATGAAGGCATTATACTAAACGGACCTGTCAACAGGGCTGAAACAGTTGTAGTAGTTAATGTTGATGATGATGAATGAGCAGAATGTTTGCAATTGCATTAATATTGAATATATTATAATATAACTTTAAGTATAACTATAAGTACATATAATATAAATAATATTGGATATAAACATATAATTTATAAGAGACAAATAAAAGATTTTTTTAAATGATTTCAAAATATTAGAATTTATTTAAAATAACCTAAACAATTATAAAAACAAATGTGTTGAAATTTTACTGAAATAACGATTAACAAAGCTTATGATTTAAACCAGTTATATAACTGATTAACATTTTAAATGCAATTAATAAAAGAATGATAGTTGCAATGTATGAGCCTATTATTTATAATTTAACTTTGTATTATAACAGTTCATGTTAAATTTGATAGTGAAAAACAATATTTATGACCAAAACATTTCTTGATGAAGGTGGTTTTTAGGTAAAAAGTGCGGCCTATTTTCGGCAATTCTTCATATTTTTTTATTTACTTTTATTCAAATTTCCCAAATTTTCAAGATTCATTTTTAACTTTAAAAAGGAGATCAAGATTTTTTTTTTCTGAGTCTCACAAATCTCTAATTTAAATGGTTTATTTTAGGAACAAATTATGTCTGCCATCAAGAGATAGTAACAGGATTAAGAAGAGCATCGATCGTAAAATAGTCCTTTCTTAATATCATGTAAACAGACAAATCAATCAAAACAAGATAACATTCCTTCCATACTAACAGTATCAGAACATGTCGGAACACCTTCACCGATTCTTGAGGTATCTTTTAACTCAGGTTGCTTTGTTTACAATATCCCTTACATTTTAAACTGTACTTTTTGTTCACCCTGAGAGCATGCTTACCTTGTACGTTTCCACTATGACGTAGCTTATAATATAGGCCCATAGTGTAACTAGTCAAGGAAAGACTGTTTTCTTTCACGGAGAATGGAGTGTACATTGTGTTTTGCAGTGGTTTTTTTAGATATGTTAACACAAATGGTGTAGGAAAGAGGTAGATACAATTTAGTGGAAATGTAGCCACATTTGTTGGAAGGGAAAGCGTAGGACCGTTTAGGAAAAACCTCCCCCAGTACACCCAAATGGGATCCAAACCTGAATATCTTGGCATCATAAGTTCCGTATATTGCAACTGTGAAACGTTGGCCCATTCTACCACTGATCCGTGTCCTATTGCAGTTATTAGAGTTAATTGACAAAACATTCAAAAACAAACAAATATCTTATTGCAGATAATCAATACAATTTAATGAGATAATAAAAGTAAATTTTTGTAATCATCATCATCAACAACCTTATATAATGGTTATTTTTTCAAACATTCATATGGTTGGGTTGGTAGTGCTTGAGAACACCTGATTCTTTATAAACATTAAGAATTAATGATGTTGACATTTATATACATTTAGCACAACCATATAAAAAGGAAAGAATTGAAATATTAATAAGACATTTTTAAATATATATAGGATAGATAAAATATTGCCAATAGCTGTAAAATATAAAATATATACATTTTTTTAACCAGTGTAATCTATTTTAATTAGATTCTGTAAACACATAGTCTTCACTTTGAACATTATAATTATTAATTAAAGTCCTTTTTTAGCTTTAAAAGCAACATTAATGGTTTAGTTACACCTATTCTAATATAGAAACCAATTTCTTGGGAAATATACTAAATAAACACAAAGTTGTAATTATAAGAGAAATTTTAAAAGATTTCTTTAAAAAAATACAATAAAATGTGTGTCAAGTCCTTTGGGAGAAGAAGGAATAGGGCAATGGACAGATAAAACAAGTATTTTTATCTGTAAAAAAGTTTGTAGATACAAAATTAGACAATAATTATTATGCTGGAGGAAATGGATTAATGTGATATATATCACAGATAATATGTTTAAATAAAGACTTATTTACAAACTTCTATTTGTTTGAATATTAGAACATGTAGATAGATGTTTTAAAGCTTCAAGATAAAAAAATAAATCATGTTTGCATTAATCACATGTGTGTCTCAATGTCAGTGTGTTTTAATATTACGCATGGGGACAGAATTTGAATGGTTCAAATCTTAACTGACTGTATTGGAGGTGTTTTTTCTACAAACATACTTATAATAAAACTCTTCTGTTATATCACTTTAAATTAAATTGGTGATTGCTTTTGTGTTTAATGCACAACCACAAAACCAAAATATAACCATTTGTGTCGCAAATTATTTTATGATAAAATATTACAACAATGGTTCCCAAACTCTTAGTATTTCTGCCCCCCCCCCTCCTGCTCCACCTTTCCAAACCATCTAGTAGTAAATGACACAATGGCAAATAGTAAGTAGAAATGCAAATGACACCATGGCAAAGAGGAAGCAGAATTGCAAATTACACAATGGCAAATAGTAAGCAGAATTGCAAATTACACAATGGCAAAGAGGAAGCAGTATTACAAATGACACAATGGCAAAATAGTAAGCAGAAATGCAAATTACACAATGGCAAATAGTAAGCAGTATTACAAATGACACAATGGCAGAAAGTAACCAGTATTGTAAATGCCACAATGGCAGATAATAAGCAGTATTGCAAATGCCACAATGGCAGATAATAAGCAGTATTGCAAATGACACAGTGGCAAATAGTAAGCAGTATTACAAATGACACAATGGCAAAGAGGAAGCAATACAACTGAAAACTGGCGCAAATTTAAGCAGAACTTTGAAATGTATATGTTAGCTTCAGGAAAAACTGAAAAATCATCGGAAGTGAAAGCAGCAATACTTTTAACCTTGTTGGAGAAGCTGTACAAGTACAAAACACATTCAAGCTAACTAATACAGAAGGTAAAGACTACAATACATTACCGGCTGCATTTGAGGCATATGCCAAACCAAGGGAAAACGTGCCATATGCATGATTTCTGCTGTATTCTCATAAACAAAAAATGGAAGAACCTTTTGACCATTTTGTTAAAGACCTTAGAAAACTAATTCAAACATGCTAGTTTGGTGATCAAGCTGATGACATTGTTCGGGATTGCAATTTCATGTGGACAAATGATCCTGCATTGCAAAAAGAATTTTTACAAGCTCTAAGCCTGACGTTAGGAAAGGCCTGTGACCTAGCAAAGTGGTTGAGGTTAGTCGAGAGCAACTATGCCATATACAAACATCAACATTGTCAACTCCAGTTATAAGCTCAGTGCCGGTTGTTGTGGACATTGTGCATAACCAATTCAAGAGTTGTCAACGAGAGAAATATCCAGTCATCGAAATACATATTTAAATGTTGCTGGTGTAACACTACTCATGAAAGGCGCCAATGTCCAGTATATGGTAAACAATTCTCAAAGTGTGGCAAACGTAATCATTTTGCTAATGTATCTCAACATATCAGACAAGTGAAGACTTTACAGCACAATAATAGTGATAGTGACGGTGAGCCTTTGTATGTATACATGATTGCAGTCAAAGTGACTGGATTGGACTGGATATGAAGGTGTGGTATGGAAGTGTGAAGATTGAAAACAAACCTTTGCACTTTAACTAGTACTGGTACTGGTTCAGAAGCCAATATTATTCCAATTCACATATTTAAGAAAATAAACAAAGGTTAGGCCTACAAATAAAATGCTGGAGTCATAGGAAGGTATTAAGGTAAAGCCTCTAGACTTTGTGTATCTCAGGTATGCGTACAATAATGCGGTGAGCTACATGGATTCAGACTAGTGGATGTTGACGGTACTACAATTTTATGTCTAGATGCATGTGTGAATCTGAATCTAGATCTAATCAAAAGAGTGAAAGTGATTAAATTGGAAGCTTGTGAAACTGAATTTGATATTAATCAGACAGTGTGTCAGAAAGCTAGAGTATTCATAGAAGAGAATAAAGAAATCTTCACAGCTCTTGGAGAATTCCCCAAAACATTCACAAGAACGCTAGGCATCAAGCTAGATCACCGAGACGTCTGGCACAAACTGGGTACAGTAAACTCAAGTCAACTTTGGACAAGTTGGTAAAGGATAAAATTGTTGTGAAGGTTAAGGAGTCCAGACCGTGGGCACGCAATCTAGTCATTGCCGAAAAACCTAATGGTTTATTAATTAATTAAAACTCCTTATGAACCCCTTCATAATGCTGATGAACCTGTCGTGGATAATGCAGCTGTGAATGAAGACAGAAGTAATACATCTGTTGATATCACAAATGATGTAGATGGTAACGCTAAATGTGTAAAACCTACACAATATCAATAAGGGCCAGGTGTTATAAGTCTTGTACCAGGGAAGTTAATGTATGTTGGGTTGGTAACACCAAGGTTATCAGTTAGCTCTAAAAATACAATGTGATCTGTAGATAGTAGTTATCTATCATCTGTATGTGAAACAATGCAGTTACAATACTAGCCATTATAATAACAATGTTAATCTATTATTTATATTATTACTAGCACCGCGTCTTACTACCCGTTCGCATCATACGCACTTACGCTAATGTGTAATGGTAGGGTGATTGTGAGATGAAATGGAGGACCTACAGTTCAACGTGGGAACCGAACCACGGTGGGAGGCCTGGCATTCCCCACATTCACAAGATGTCTTGTCACAGGTGAAGGAAGGGTTTGGTAATCAGATAAATTTGTGCCGAGACCCGGGATTGAACCCCGGCTGCAAGCACAGAAGTTTGACACCTTACCCCTAGACCGCCAGGTCACCCAAAATGTTAATCTAAAGATCAGTATTAGTATGTCTTTCAACTAACACATAGTAGTACACAAAACAGAAGCTTCCCATGAAGTAGTCTATATTGGAGTATTTTAATGCGGTTAATTTGTTATTACTAATTATTAATACTATAGCCATTTATGAGGAGTCGGTCGAAATCTGAGAGTAGAAAAATAAAGCACTCAGAGTTGAAGGCTTGGCTTACCGACTCCAAAGAACTGCCTATTAGTTTAGTAATCATTCAAGATACTTCCACTTCTTATTTTTGTAGCTTTTTATTATGGCAAATATTTCGATCACATGATTTTACATCCATTAAAATATATATTAGATGACTTTCTTTTTTTGTTTATACAAATTAATTAATTTAAAGTTGTGTAAGATTAACGTGTTAAGGAAACATATTAAATGTTTTAAAAAATATGCAAGTTTGATAATAAAAATGTTGTATGGGTGGGAAAAAAGCAAAATAAAAATAATTCAATTGAATTATCAGCATGTCATGTGCAAACCTCATTGAACTAACAATTCTCCACCAAAATCTGAGTTTTTTTAATTAATTTAAATTAATATTTTTTTTATAAAATGTACAGGTGTCTAGGTGTCGTTTTTCAATTTAAATAACATAATATAAAAATGTTTTAATCAAACTAAGCTATTGTTGTGGGCAATAAAAATTGAGGTGTGAGTGAGTCTATTATAACATCAATTTTTCCCACACTTATGATTTTGAAAATACATTAAAAAGATTGACATGCCATTTTACTAAAAATTGTACCCAAAAAACATACAAGTTGTGGTAAAACAGTGGCAGGCACATGCAAAATGGTTGGTGGGCACCATGGTGCAAGAGACTGGACTGACGATGACAAGATTAGGATTCAAATCTCCAAGAGTGGTGCTTCCAAAATGGTTTTCTGCTCTTCCTACACGCAAATGTATGTACATTTCCTATACATTCAACCTTCCTTGTCCCTAGCACATAGAGTTATTAGTTTATATATCCTGAATGGGCTAGTTATATGGGATGACAAACAAAATTATAAAAATTTCTCTATTTTGTTATTTGATTAAAAAGTTTTAATTAATTTAAAAGAATCAAAAATAAGTGTCCATTAATCTGCTTATCTAACAGTGTTAAAAAAAATAGTGGTTGACTTATTATTTTTGGGATAAAAGTATTCTATAACATATTCAGATACAATGATAGTAACATATTTACTAGAAAATGCCTCTATATTTATGCATCAGTCAAACTACTCTAAATATAATGTTTGTTGGACCTTTAGTATTAAATTAATCACAGTATGTACTAACTTGCTCTAGAGATTTTGCCATATTTATTCAGTTCCAATTCAATGTTGAATGTGAACTAAATAAGAATTCAAGCATAGTTTTTGATACGAGAATAAAAAACATGAACTAATAATATTTTTGGATCTCCTAGGAAATAATTTAGACATTTAGAGGAAGGTGCACGCTATAATAATTATTGCTATCATCAATAGTTCAAAACTAAATACATTTTCACCCTTATATTAATAGCACCCATCAATGAGATGTTAACCTACTTGTTTTATTAAGCTGTGTTGCCTGTATGCACCATCAATGGTTTGAACTTTACTATCTAAGAGGGATTTAAAACAATGCATCAGCATTCAACTAGAAAGATGATGAAAAGAGAAGGGGGTATCCCCCAATGCATCCAACCCATATTCAAACCAAAATCTCCTGGCTCACACACCTAACTTTGCAAAATTATTTTAGTTCTTTACAGTGGAAGTTTAGTGAACACAAATTAAAGGCAGTATTTTTGCAGTGTTTATATCAAAACTTATTTTTGGTAAAATTAAATCAAATATTGTTCCAGTAGAAACATAAGAGTTTAATTTTATTCACATGTTAACCTCGACAATTCTTGAATATCAGTCAAGGGTGTCTCGGAATTTAATGACAACTTTTTATCTTCATGCCACTAGAACGGTTGATATTGCCAGGTGTAGAAAATTAAAATCTATGTTTCTATTAGAGCTATGTTTAAATTATGTTGGTCGAAAAAATGTTTTGCTATAAAATTACAAAAACAATTATCTTTCCTCGCATGCCCCACACTACTATCTTAATGTTCATCAAATTGAGCTGCTGCCAATTCCAGAGAAGCCGCAGAAGTATCACTGAGGGGCCTTATTCAATTAACAGTCAATGTTACAAGTTATTTTATTTACCTTTATTTTTTTTGAGACGCACACTGCTAGGTCTGGTTCCACACAAATATCTTCTGGCTCAACCTTAACTGGGCCGGAGGTTTGTGCAGACACTTCCATTTAAAGCCACTAAAAACAACCAAAGAAATATACATAGCTCTTGTTGGATTTAAGTGATATATTCTCAATCTACATAGGATGTAAACTTAGGATCCTAAGACCAGTAGATATTGTTATTAGTTCGGGCCCACCCCCTACCCTTATGGAATGAGAAAGGTAGAGATTTTGTTAATATGTACCCACATTTGTCTGTACAAAGGAAGAGTAGGATACTGGAAAAAAGCACCCAAGGTTAGAAGGTTACCTTAGTCGATATGGCGTGATACACACTTGGACAATACGATTTATAGATTTATATGGTGCAATCATCGCGAGGTGGGACTTTTTTCTTAAGATAATTTTGCTACACATTAAAACGAGACGATCTTTAGGCAGGAGATATATTTTAGAGTGTCCCTTTTATCAGTTGTAATCATGAGGTCTTTGAGTGAAGATGATGCTCCTGTCAAAAGGAAGAGAAGAAAGTATTGGGTGCATCCTATAGTTTAATTAAGGTGCGACACAGCTCCACAGTAGTTTCTAGAGAACTATCTCAACACGGTCTTCCAGACCAAACCTGTCATGTCAGCTTTACTGTATTCTTTAAGAATATAGTTCCATAATATTTTTGCACCATATTAATTAAAGAAATTAAGAATGTTTTTTTGACTGGGCTTGATCTAGACATGTTGTCACCTTGAAATATCTTACGATACCTACTAAGCTAAGACACTAGCAGAGTATGTCGCTTTAATATACACATCTTAAGATGGATGTCGCCATCAAACTGGTGTGTACCTGTTTTGTCATTTCCATACAGTTTAAATGTGGAAAAGCAATATCTAACTTATAAGAAAATTATCCTGTATCACTTACGACCTTTCGATTTGTATTGTATCACCCTGGTTGCCTATACCCACCAGCAGACAGTTTTCTCCCTTCCACGACCCTTTGGGTAACATCACCCAGGCGCTTAGCGACAGGGATTCATATCAAAATTATTGGCTTTATGACTTTCTTGTTAAAAATAACCATAATCATGATTGTGATCACTAAATTTAATTTCAAACAAAAATGATTTATTTATACAATCTAATAATAACTGTCAATAATGGTGAAGATGATTTGGTAAATACAGTTCCCTTAGTTTGGGTTTGGAAATTAAAACAATCATGCTATTGGTGTTTAACACTGATATTAGTTTTTACTCTCGGCAAGTCTTAGTACCCATTCAGGTTATGTTTGTGTAGTTCTAAAGTTAATTGTACTGTTGCTGTGTGTAACCAGAATTACCAAAAGCAAATAAACTCAAATGATAGACTAATTAGTTGCCCTTTTATAACCATTAAAGATTCAAAAATTCGCAAAAATGGGCAGGAGGACAAGAACTGGAAGTTGAAACATGTTTCATGTTTAGTCTGAGAAGATGATGAACCAAACTTTAACTATGAACACCTTTACTTTGTCGGGAAATAAGAGTTAAAACCAACGGCTGTATTGTTTTTAAAATGGCAGAGTTTAACAACCACTTATTCCAAATGTTATGATCAATCTAATAAGGCATAGGTTCAATAAATGTTGTGAAAAAGATTTTTTTTTCTAAAACTAACCAAATGGGCCTTTCTCTTGTTTTTTTAAAGCAGGTTTAATATATATTATTGTATGAAGATTAATCAAAAGTATTTTATGGCTTCTTATAGCATATGTAGCCTACAATTTATTACCATAGTTTTGAATGTAAGAATTGTCACCGTGCCTCAAATGTGCAATAGTTAGCAGCTGGACACTCCACAAGACCAGTTAAGTCCTTGCAATGTTAGAATGGGAAGCTTTACAGGCCAAGAAACCAATAAATGTCTAATTATAATATTCACACGTCAAGTACCAATATGATTTCAAATTTATTTTATTTAATAATGGTGTTTATTATGATCATTAAAACTCTTTTGATGAATTTTTGTAATAAGCCCTTGCCCCCCTCCAAAAAGGTTAGTGTGCTTTACACCTAATTTCAATAGACTGTTTTACTCCTTTAAGGCTTACAGGGTTCCTACACAAAATAATTAAATTTTTTCCAGTATTTTTCAAGGATTTTCTACAATTTCTCCAGGACAAGTGTATAAAGTAATCATGGCAAAATACACATAATTACATATATTTTTATTTAATTCAGGCTCCCGACTCCCCTACACCTTTTGACACCATTTAATTAATTTAATGATGCAACGAGATATTCAAATAATTAAAACATAACATGAACTCACTTTCAAATATGGTAGTCATTGGTGAAATGTGGGTTTCCCCTTTCACAGTGATGAATTAACGGCCGGGGGCTGGATGTTGTGTCTGTTCTAGATATAAGTTGTGTGCAGTTTATAAAGTGCATGTTAAATAGCCTACCCCAGCTCTCATGGTTCTCATTGTGCATGAAACTGGTAGTTTATGTTATGTGAATTACAAAAATAAGATTTATAAAAATAACAATAATGCAACCTAGTTTCATAATGAATGATTCCATAGCTTGATGAAAAATTTAATGGGTTTTAAAGGGAGTCAGACACCTTAAGAATTTCCTCAGATTTCTTGGAATTTCATCTACTGATACACTCCTGTTTCCTTAACCTGTTTAAAAAAGGGGGGAGGGAGGGACAATAAAATTTCCAAGACAACCTAAAAAAAAATTCCAGCCAAAGAATGGAAAAATGAGAAATTCCCTAACATTTCCAGGCCTGGAAGAAATATTTTAAAAGTCCGGGTTTTCCATGACACGTAGGAACCTTGTTACAAACACCTTAACCCTTCACATCTCGAGTGTATCCCAATAGTCTTGAGGACCCTTGGAAGGACCCTCGAGTTATATAGATTTGATGATTTCACACTCCCCACTAACATCGTATCAAATTCTCAATCAGCCAATTCAAATACTCATCGAGCATTACTACATCCTTGGAACCACAATGCTACTAACTAGGTTACCAATGATATTATAAACTAGGTACCAGTATGCTAAATGCCATCCATCAGACCCAATAAAAATAAAAAGCCTGTGGTGTTTAATATTCACACTATTTTATTGTTTTACAAAAATTAAAACATGTCAATACACAATTTGGTGATAAATGGTAGGCAAAGATTGATTGGGAACAATGCATACGCACCTTATCAATGTATTTCACTTAATATAGGTCTACCGATACAATACTTATATTTACTAGAAATCATTTTATTTTTCTAATCTTTAGTAAACTCAATAAACTCAAGTCCATACATAAACATAGTTACTAGACTAACACACCGTTTTATCCATGATCTCTTAAGTTACAATATGTTTCTTACAATATTATGAAAGTCAAATTGTTTATTTTGTGAATATTAATTGAGAGTCTAATATATTAACAAATGGAAAGGTAGCAAGGTTAGCAGAAAGCTAGGTTAGAATAGAACCTCAATATATGTAAAGGCCTATTTTAATACTTTATTTTAATATTTGACTTCTAGTAGGTGTTTCTATTAGACAATTACCTTTTTAGTTTATTTCAATGTGACCTTGTGAGAGTTTGCTGGATGTAAAATCATTAATGGATGTGCTAGAATATTTTCATTTAGAAAGGATTAGATTTTCAAGAGATTTGTGTGTTGTGAAATAAAGTTAAGTGTGATCATAGCAGAATAAAGTTTTGAGTTCTAACATACCAAAAGAGGATAATAAAAATAGTTGCTATTATTTATTCAACCTAAGCTGAGACCTGATGTAAAAAAAGCCACATGAAAGCTTGTAATTCATTCATGACCTAAGTTTAGTTGAATGAAAGTTCAAAAAGTTACTAGATATAGTCCCTAATATATCCCTACGCCAACAGCTGACATCTATCTCTTCGGATCACTGTAATGAAAACAGATAGTATTATATAAATGTGATAGTTAACCACATTAATTTTGGCCAATATTATCTATATATTTCTTTGAGGTCAAGCACAAATCTTAATTATCGTTTTATTCCACTTAAAAAGAATTATTATTCACGGCACTTCCACAAAAGGTCTAACAAAAATAGCTTTAAAATGGCGACCGACGAATTTAAACCATGTGGTTGAACATGACAGAAACAAGTTTTTTACAATGATGCACCCACGAAGTGGATAAAATATTTTATTCAGTTAAATATTTAGAAATTTGATAAAATAATTATAAAATAATTTATTATACATAAAAAATGTTAAGTATTTTCTCTTTTCCACGTAAATATGATGCTTGTATTGAAAGGTATTACTGTATGGACTATATTACACATAATCAATAACGTTCCAAAATGAAGAATGAGTACTTTTAATTATGTTTAAAATATTGTTTCAAGTTGTATAAAGAGAAATTATTAAAAGTAATGAAATATTATGAGAAAAAATTTTAGTTTACATTATTTTAAATGTAAAATATAACAGGTAACTAAAGAAACTTAACATTTATAACAAAACAGTGATCTTTTACAAGTATTGGCAACCCAAAACCTAAACATATGGTTTTTGAACTGTCATCCAGGTAAAAATCTATCATGAGCAGACTCAATGTTCTGATTTTCTAGTGAACGAACTTCAATGGTATCCTTTTCCTAAATAGTTCCTCCTTAGTTTTGTATTAAACTTGTTTTAAAATAACATTAGAAAATTAGAATAACTAAAATTATTCCTTCATTTGATTTAGAAATCATACTTTAAGCTTTGCGATCACTTTTCGAATACTAATAAACTCCTGACTGAGCATTTAAGGACCCCATGGTACCGACCTTGTCACATGTTAACATCAAGTCACGGTTGTGAGTGTTGGGTGCTTCCCGTGTATTTATGGTGTTTGCTGAGTCTGGTCTGAGTTTTGCTAAACATAAAAAATATAAAAATTCGTAGTAACCGACTTTGCTATTGTATTATTATTATTTAGCACCGCATCTTACTACCTGTTCGGGTTATACGCTTTAAGTACTAATTACGCTAATGGATTAGGAATTGGGAAGGTTGAATCAGAGGAAGTGAGCCCACATTTGTATGGATGGAGAGTGGAAAACCATTTAGGGAAAAAAAACTCCAGTTTACTTGACAGAGAATAGAACCTCTATCTCCCCGTCCTCAGTGGTCTAGCTCAACACGACTAGCGCATTAGCCGACTACGCCACAGAGGTGGGTTTTGCTATTGTACTTATCATATATGGTTGTGCCTGTTTAAAATATTTAAATGCTGTTCCGCCAATCATGTAGGCCCTTCACGTAGAGTCATATGGGAATGTTTGTTTACTTCCGGTCTCTGGCTAGGATGAGCCAATAAAAGTCAAACATCAGACCAAGGACATATTGTCGACATAATGCTTCCTTTCTTAAACTTAGGCAGCGTGAGGGGTGCATCAGCATCCTTGGTGACAGTTTGGGCGGATCTACACTTGGTCACGTGATTACTGGTACAAATGGCAAAGCGACAGCTAATGAGTAGATAAATCTGGTACAGCCCTCAACAGGGACTTAAAAAATAAAAATGTGTTGCCTCTTTACATACTATAAATATTGATATTTTAATTGTATTTACCAGGTACAGTGGTTCAAATAAAATTACGTGACGGTAAATATTCTAAAAAAAATTCAAACATTAGTATTGACACATTGATATACTGACCAAGCATTAAAGTTGGAAGTGCAGCAGGAGATGAAACCACCACCCAGGACCTAAATCATAATAAAAAGAACACATTAATTCCAATGAATCAACATATTTACACAAACAATGAACTAATGTATTTTTAAGTTTTCAAACAATGACAACAATTACTTACGTTTTAATTTCTACCATTTCCTATTGTTTCCGTAAAAAGTCTTTAATCTATATTTTAGATTTTAGCTCTAAAGTTCACACAAGGTTCACAGATAAAATTAGTAATAATATCATAAAATACTATGTTATAACAAGACCAGGCGGGTCACTAGTAACAACACAGGTAAACTACGAGCGTATGGAGAAACACAGTGCTGATATCTTGCGGCGTAGTCTGTCAATTAACCCCATTTTAACGAAAACAATAATTTTAGAATTTCTTTGCATATAATTATTGGACTATTAGTAGTAAACATAATTTGTAATAGATCTATTACAGATCTACAGTTTCTCAGTAAAATAAAAACGTGAATAAATTAAATAATATCCTATATAACAGCTCAATGTACGAGTTTCACCCATAGAGAGTATTATAAATAATATTGTGTTTTTGTTTGCTCTAATGATTGTGCGTGGGCTACAAATTAACTCGTTTTGTTCATATTAATGTTATCCATGAGACAATTAAAATATCTTATATTAAATAGGTTTTCCAGGAGGAATGGTACAATTATTGTTGCACACACACACTCTCTCACTTTACCAATTATTTCTGATTATGTTAAAGGTAAATAGTTGAATGTTTCACCAAGGGCGTATAAAGCTAATATTTCTAAGGGTGGAGGGAGAAAGAGGAGTTTTGTTAGAAAATTTTACTCTACTTTTAGTCGGTAAAATACTTTATAACTATATATATATA
>CABEEJ010001467.1:87906-113784 GCA_901482245.1 Timema douglasi
TGTACTTAGGTGTATATATATATATATATATATATATATATCCTCATAATAAAAGCGTCAACGTGAAATTGTAACGTGGAGGCCAAGGTATAAATCCTCCCCCACCCCTCGGACACATTTTGACACAATATGTATATTTATTAGAGAGTTATAGGTGAATATATTATTATTATTATTATTATTATTATTATTATGATTAGGTTTTACTAATGATCTCCTTACTATACTGAATGAACATAAACACCAATCTTGCAAAGGACCAAACCATGTTGCTCAAGTTTGTCGTAGATTGATCAAGAGGGGGAGAGTTTGATGATAGGACCCTTTGGATGTGTGAGGAACTACAGTGACTTCTTTGATGCTTACTGACAGTCAACATTTAGGTATATACCTAAATTTGAAATGTTAGGGTGGCACGCATTTCTTTTTCAATCTCGTCTCGGATAGTGCAATTAGCCACCTCTCCAACCTCCTGTAAATGTAATGAAAACTTGCCTTCATAATTAGGATAATTTTTCTGATATGGATTAGTTATTATTTTTTCGTTTGAATCGTTATCCTCAATGTAACCTATCTGTGTGGAGTGTATGCTCAATTGAACAATTTCTTCGCTATTCTTTATATCAATTTTTAATTATTAAAAATCACTAAACATAGAGATAAATTTCAAAGTGTTCTTGTGCCGCAATTTCAAATATAGAAACTGTGGTACCTTAAACTTGGCGAATTTATGAGGCTAGCTGATGAAAGTTCAAAGTCACATATCTCAAAATTTCCAGAGGATCCAGGTTCTGCGACTATGTAGGGCTGTTGTAGTTACCTAGTACTACCTACACTACCAAGTGTGTTCGTGCCGCAATTTCAAATTAAACTTGGCGATTTTAGACGACTAGTTGTATGTATGATATAAGTTCAAAGTCAAATATCTCAAAATTTCCAGAGGTTCCAGGTTCCACGATTATGTAGGGTTGTTGTAGGTACCTAGTACTACCTACACCCCCGAGTGTGCTCATGCCGCAATTTCAAATAGAGAAACTGTGGCACCTTAAACTTTCTTTCTTTCTCTAGTATTTTATTTCTTTTCTCTTATTATCTAATTACATAAATTTTTTACAAAACATAAATCATGGTAGAACATATACATTTCTTTCCCAACCCCTTGGGGTTCTTAAAAAAATAAATTGTATTGGAATTGAATTGATTGTTTTATCCGTTCATTTCAGATCCCCTAAATGGGGCACAATAATACATATATGGTTGGCAATTTTAGAGGACTATTAGCATGCCTAATGAAAGTTGAAAGTCAATTTTGTGTAAAAACAGTTAGTTTATTGGGGCAATTTCAATTAAAGAAACCGTAGCACCTTAAACTTGGTGATTTTACGTACCACACATTAAAACAATTTTCTCAATTACTATAATTTACTTTAATTATGCTTATTAAAGATATTATTAATCAATCATTAACATTTTTACTACTCTAATATCTGGGTATAATTATTTTGGTTGAATTATTATTTTGCTGTGGCGGGATCTATGATGTATTTTATAACCGAATCTGCTCTTATGTGCCATCTATGATTCTTTTTGGAACTATATTATAGTGTTAGTTTTATTAATTTTTACAATGTTGGATAAAAACTGTTAGTTTATTTATTATTGTGGATGTGAAGCTTTTCAGCCCGCTTGTTTTGATAGGGTCACAATTTGTGGGATTGTTTTATACGGTTCTATATAATAACACTCTTCATGATTAAAATTTAAATTATTTAACTGGTCAGAACTTTAACCCTCATTTTGGTGAAAACTATTTAAAAATATCTAACCACTTCTTAAATAAATTGGTATTTTTAAACGTCTGCAATTCTTCTCAGTGCTCCTTAATAAATAATTGCAGTTGAAAGCCAGACCCTTAGTTAAAAAAAGAAGAAGAAAGGATCCATCATATTTCAAGTTTTTTTTTTTTTGTAATGTGCAGAGTAAACTTACTTGTGTGACAGGATTAGGGTACTTATTGATGAGGGGGAGGGGGGTTATAGATGGGGGAGCGCGCTACCTGAAGCTTGCTCAGTGGCCGCCAGCTGACAGATTAACTCGATGAGCTCATATTTTGTATCTACCTTCTAGTACATTCGAGTTTAAAAAATGCTCACTTGATTGCGCTGTAGTCACTGGTAATCGCACCTAGCGATCCCAACATTGAAGGATTAAAGCCTCGAAAAGGAGCGCAACACTTTTAACCTAGCAGATGTGGCTCTGTTTTCCTTCTCTGTGCACTAGGCCTACATTAAATAAATAAACCACCATTAAAATACTTAAGAGTTTTACAATACAAATTTGGAATAAAATTTATAATAAGTATCTGAATAAATATATACATATAAATATAAACTTTTTTTTAGAATAAGGTATTGTCCTTTTTTTTTCCAGAAGGTGAAATGATTTGGTAGTCTTACCATTATTACCTCTGATTTCAAATTCAAACTAGTAACACTAACGTAGTTAGTTTAAGATTAAAACGGTAAAAAGTGGCCGTCAGGTAAGTGCAAAAGAGAGAATGCGAAAAAACAGAGAAAATATTAAATCCAATCTTCAGCTCTATGAGGAAATGAAAAAAAAGAACATAAAAGATATCAAAAGCGCGCAGAAGAAGTAAAAATAAAAACTGCAATTACCATTATGATTGATCGTGAAAGAAGGATACTAAGGAAAAGGTGGAGAGTCAAAACTAAAAAAATTTGAGCCAAATGTAAAATCATGAAATCAGTTGGTTGAAAATTTGGAAGCTAATTCACCACGACCTAGCCCAGTTGGTGTGTTACTGGATATCCAAATGGAAGATGAAGGTAACATCAGTAAAGACGACAAACGGAAGGATAGTGGACAAAAATGAAGAAGAAATAATAAGAAACAAACACCTATAAAGGAGTTACAGAATATATTAAAAATAACGGAGAAGAGAATGGCCAGTTATTGACAGCAGCTGCATAGATCAAAAAATAAAACTGTTACAGAGAAGGATAAAACTCCAAGAAAACTTGTTAAAAGCTTAATCGGGCAAAAGGTATTACTTATAGTAAGACATAAATTATTTTTTGGAGCAGTAATGGAAAAGCAAATAAAGGAGAGTTTTGAAAAGGAACAGAACCGAAAAAAGAAACGGTAATATGTATCAAAAATAGCTGGGTCAGTTGTTAAGAAATACAGATTTATTCACATACTGAAGGCCATGACATCTAACAAGGTAATGAAGTTCAACAAAACTAAACAAGATAAATCATTACAACATTGAGTTGAAACTAGAAAAACCATACACAACTTCTTACAACAAAATGAAAATAGTAGATTGACAGCAGGTAAAAAAGAAACAGTCACAAGGAAAAGAGTTAAAGAAAAGAAAAGGTTTCTAAATAAATCAATGCAATATCTCTACAAAGAATTTAAAATTCTGCATCCTGATTTAAAGATATCATATGCTTTGTTCTGTCAGTATAGACTTTTTTGGGTAGAATAGGTACCTTCTTCTGCTAAAGACAGACACACCTGTTTGTGTAGCATCCATGAAAGCTTTTCCCTACTTAAAAAAAAGCCTAAATCTTTAAATACCGGTATGATAATTGAAAGTTCTCCTTTTGATATTATTCAAGCCATGACTTGTGAAGACAAATCTAAGGTAATGTGTCTTGAAAGAAAATGTAAGAAATGTAGTATGAAAAGTATTGAGTTCCACGAGTATGAAAATCTTGAGGAAACTATACTTACAAAATGGCTTGTGAAAAAATCTCATATTATAGTGAAAAGAAATTAGAAGATTACTAAAAAAACCATTAAAGAAAACATTACATGTAATAAGAAAGCTTTAGTTTTAGAATTTGAGAAGTCAATTTTAAAGTTTTTGCAGCATAACACAAACATAAATTATCAGTATCATGTCTTGGACTCGATAAAGACAAGTTTAACTTCAGATGAACTTATAATCCACATGGATTTTTCTGAGAATTACTGTTGTAAATATGCAAGCAAGGTTCAGGCAGCACATTTTGGCTCATCAAAAGGTCAAGTCTCACTGCATACAGTTGTTGCATATATTTTCTCAAATGAAATTCACTCAGTGAAAACTGTGTCGTTTGGGACGCTCGCAGAGAACTTGCGACACGATTCCACTGCCATTTGTGCTCACTTGATGCCTGTAATTGAAAAACTGAAGACTTATGTAACTGATTTAAAAATTATTCATTTGGTGACGGGCCAACGACTCAATACGGTAATTAATTGTATAATGTTTCATGTGATTGGGAACAATCTACACTCTGTGTTGGGTGTGTGTAAAACCATTCATTGGCATTACTCAGAAGCTGGACATGGCAAGGGTGCTCCAGATGGTATTAGAGGTTGTTTGAAGAGAACGGCAGACATACTTGTTGCTACAGGCACCGACATCCCCAATTTTCAAGTCTTGTGTAAAGTGCTACAGAGAGAGGTCCACATAATGACAATGGATGAAAGTCAACTCCAGAAAATAGATTAACACCTTCCACATCCATGAACAATTCCAGCTTTTAAGGGAGCGATGCACACACATGAAGTTATTTGGAACAAGGTATCAGATGAACTACAAGTGTGTCGTCTTTCCTGCATGCAGTGTCAATCAACATAGAAGTGTACACATTATGGACTGGGCACCATTCAGCTAGCTTGTATCCTTTCTAATAAAAGTATTAAAGGACACTCCTAGTTGATCTTAAAATTAAGTGGAGATAATTGGTAAGTCTGAGTTAAAATCAAGCTCAAAAAGATTTTCCTTAGCAATTTTATACGGACCCAAAGTCAACCAAACTTGTTGACGATATGTACTTAGAATCTGAGGCTGAAGAGTCAACAATAGAAAAGGAGTTGGATGTAAATGACTTTGTGGTAGTGGAAGTTAACAGGAAAAGAGCTATACACCATTAAATTGTTTTTATACAAGCTGTGAACCCACATGAAAAATTCTCCCGGGGAAAAGTTTTGTTTTCCCTGAAAAAGAGGACATTTATGTCAAAGATAAGAGTGATATTGTTCAAGTGCTAAACAAACAGGGCCAGCACATGTTCCATACGATTAAAACACAATTTCTTAAAATCAATTAATATCTTAAGCTATTACTAGCTAATGTACCTAATTTTACATAAATATTATTTATAAATTTGCTTGAAAATATGTAGAATTGTTTAATACCCCACATTCATTACAATACTACTGCTGTACTTATTCAAAGGTATCCACGTTTCCAGATTGTTCCCCTTGTTTACATGATCTCTGCTTCATTTACATGTTTTTATATACGTTTGTATAAATCATGTACAAGGTTGAAAAGATTTGTGACCATTAGTATTTTCAATATCAGAATCATATTATGAAACATAATTACTATTTATAAACTGGAATAAGCATAGTTAAATTTATCAAAAACTTTAATTCCAAAAGGTCTTCTTTTTATAGAATGACCCTTCTAGTAAATCTGCTGCTTCAAAATACTTCCATGGGCACTAAATCTGGCTTAATATAGGAACCGTGTTTAGAGGATGTAACCGACATTCGATATTCAAGAACTACAGCTTAACTGGGGCATAGGATACAATATTCTTCCCTTGTATTGCGGGCGTGTTCAACCTATATTAGACGATTGTGGCAAAGTCATCCTCTATATATCAATCCACCTTTTCAGATCCCATCTTTAACAAGGAGGCCTATTCTAACGATTGATTACTAGTCATTATCTTGCTACGCCCTCTCTTTTCTACCTCGTAGCAATAGGCCACTAAAGAAAATACCACAAGGATAAGAGGGAATAAGCTAACATAATAATAATAATAAAGAGAAAATAGCATCAGCAAGAGTTAAAAGTAGAGTAATTTAATTCATTCAAAAATAACAGTAAGTTAAGTGGCCTTAAGTATCTAGTAGAACGAAGAAAAACATAGTTGATTACATTATTGCTAAAAAAAGATTAATTCAATTAGACCAGGTTAGCTTTTTATCAATAAAGCTATGAAAACAATAACCAAATCTATTCATGAAATATAAAAAGCTTGAAGAGCCTTTCTAAACTGTTACAAAAGCGTCTGAACATCTACAGACATTACAAAAACATATACTCTTCCAATGTAAAGTTATATTTTTAAATTCCATACTTTTACTTTAAATATCACGAGATTATTCAAATTTTACACAAAACAAGAGTATCTTCAAGTACTACGATATTCATTTATACTACAAACATTACGCTAACACGAGAGTTTCACACCTCAAACCTAATGTAAACTCACGCAGGAGTACTTGAATCGGCATCATTCAAATAATGAACAAAGTCTAACAATTGATACTAAGATAAAGAACATTTAGAAGTTTGCCACATTTCAAATATAAATATTTGCGAAGAATAGCCAAATTTACGTTACACAAAATGTTGGAATGTATATAAATGATTTTAAATATACAACAACAAAAGTTAGGATAATACGGATAGTAAATATATCCAGGTTATTAAGATAGATAATTTTAATATATTTCAATTAACATTTCATTTTTCGTTCAGTTAGAACAGCAAACATAGAGAATTTACAAACATCTTTAAGAAACAAGCCCTCAAGTGGCGACACGAAACCAAAGTTACTTTTAGTTTGAAAATAGTATTAAATAATGCCCATACTTAATAAACAAATATCAGCCTATCTCGACTATAACAATATTAAATTAAATAGTTAAAATTCCATAGTTCAAAACTTAAGAAAAACTATAAAAATATACAAAGTATTATAACATTCCTCCACAGAGTCCATATTATTGGAAGTTGTCTCCTGATGATATAGAATAATTAACGCAGTCCATACATTATGGCGTCGGGTTTCTAAAGTACATTATAAATAAATATTACAGAGGTCCATCCTCGATGGTGCCGAATTCAATAGTCTAGTTATTTCTTCCATACTTTCATATTATATAGATGTCTTACTGCGTAGGTATGATTGGGGGGAATTAGTCAAAACTAAGTCGGTGATGTCACATTTTAGAGGGTCACGCCATCTTCCTCACGTAGGCCATTATGCTTGTAGGTCGCTGATTGATCATCCTGCTTCACATAGACGATATTCTGGTTTGTTGTCAAAAATCTTTTTAACTGCTTGGCTGCTGACGTCAGAGATCAGGTGATGGTTGCACAAACCATCCGAAAGAGGGCAGTCATGTCCGCGTCCACTCTTTGCCAGGTGTGCAGAAAGCCTCCCATCAGATATGTCTAAACCGGGCCGGTCGGAATATTAAGTGATGATACACAAAGGCAAAGTTGCCCCGTTCCTCGATTTAGGACGTTTAGAAGTCTGCCAGTTTATCCAGAGAGTACATATGTGAACAGTTTACATTGTAGAGAGTTGATAGTGTATTTATATTGAATGATATTGTTTGTATATTGCTTGAGGTTACATGGCACTACAATAGTGAAGAATACTATTGTAGGTGATTTGAATAAATGTATGCGTTTCTTGGAGTGGGTAGTATGAATTGAACGATAGTATATGCAGCATCAGGTTGGGTGGGTCTTCGATTGTAAAATACAACTCTTGTATTGTTACAATTATTTTCATTTTGCTCCACCTTCACATTCACATGTAGGACGATGCTCATTACCCATAGTTTGGTGAACCCTGTCCACCTATCCTGAATCTACCATCTCACATACTCACTATACACGTATGCAGGAGCACTGTTAAGGCTTCAATCATTCAATGATGGTGAAGAAGCACAGATAACTCAGGTTACTCGTGACTATATATCAAAGGTTTGCTACACTTTAATCGTATTTTGATTAAGTCATCAAGAATTATTAAGGCGGCTTTTTTAAATGCCTCAATAATTGACGTTTGTCAATTACCTCGATAAGCTCAAGAAGAGCTTTGGAAATTCTGAATATTGTATGTAATGAGCTAGATGTAGTAACAAATCACTCTGGATCAAGAAGTTTTCCCGTTAACAATACTGACAAGTTGAGATTCTGGTAAGAAGTGGAGGGGGGTCAACATGGTTTTGAACTGAGGTAGCTCAGTCCTGATAATGTAGCTACTAGGTCCCTACCTCGTGGGCAATTTGTTTGGATGGCCCTTGAGCAGGGAGGGATTGTCGGATAGGAGCGTTGTAAATAGTATACCCAGAGTTTTATTGTAAAGTAAAATACATGTGATGATCTCCATAATAATGGTTGTTAGTTTGAAAAGATTCACTAGCCTAAGTCAGTCATTCTGTATGTTTATATTGTTAGTCCACCTCAAACTGGGGACAAGAGCCTTCTTTAGTCCTGCCGTGTCCTCGGCAGCTACTGTTCTAGTTTCAACCCTTCTTACAGTTTAAAAGCGAGTCTTTATTTCAACACTGATGTGTAACCATACACAAATTAAGCTGATTGTAATAACTTTATTGTATTATTGTGAACATACTCTTGTACACAATAACACCACAAATACTTGGTTTACCCTTGAAGGCGGCACTGACCAAGGATTTATAAAACATAGGACCGGCATTGCAACTAATACCATCAAATAATTATACAGTATAAAAATGTGGTAAAAGTGTTTTTGAAGGATAGTTTTAATTATCTAGAGGAAATAATCAACTAATGAAAGAAAACCCATTTTGTTTTGTAAAAATATAATTAATATTGTAAACTATACAGTCTGTGATTCATACATTTCATTAAAAATAAAGAAAAAAACAGCTGCCTGTATTTTAAGTACAGTTATATAAGAGATGTTAATGGAATGTATAATTTTAGGAATGAATTTATGGAGTCAAACCTTTTATATAACAACATAATAATTACAAATCATTTTGGTTATCAATGCAAATTGTATTATTTATGGAAAGTGGAACAAATAATGATCTTACTTTAAACATGGGGCAGTTCATCAAATACATTAAATTATATTACAATTTATTAATAAACTATTTGCATATGCTTATAAAATTACATATCCCTAGTAAAAGGTCAAGGATGCTATTTTTCCAAGTGATTAAAATGTCAAATAAAGTTACAACAAAGTTACAGAAATATGTAAGAAAAATTGCAAAAATTTACAGATGCAATAATGTACATTAAACAGAATCATATATAAAAGGTTTTACAGATGACATAATTCAATTAACCATAAAACAAACAATAAAATAGTTGTCTGTACAAACATAAAAATTATTGTGTATAAAAAGCTCTCTTCGAAGCAAGCATTTGGATCAATTCAAAGAGAGCCTATATATAGCTTGTATAGCTATATATGTTCATAGTGTTGTGTTCGATGGAGGGAATGCTCAACTTGTCCAAAAGGTAAAATAGTGACCCACAACATGAAAAGTAAAGAAAATCTGAAGGAAAAAACCCAACAAGTTACAAAAGAAGTTGGCCCAACACAGAAAAAGAAAAAAGTATACTATTATAAGTATCCAACAAAGCTTATAAATTCATATTTTTTCCTTCTATTTTCAAACATTCTAAATACACCTCAACCCATTCCCTGGCGCGTGTTTAGCACAGCGATCTAAGCAGGACCGGCAGCCATTTTTCTACTCGTATTCTCTTATTTAAAACATATTTTCGTTACTCACTTATTTTTTCATTTATTATCGATTCATGGTCATATATAGCATTTAACTTGTACCCCCATATATTAGCTTCAATATGAAGTATCTGACTGGCAAAAGTACAGTAGTTCACCAATAGATGACATTGCAATGAAACGTTGATTTGCGCACGCACCAGGGAACGTTTGGGAAAACAAAGATGTTGTTCAACGCCAGGGAATGGGTTAATGGTGGATAACACAATAGTTGTAAGAGTTTGGGATTCTTTTAGAGCCTAAATATTACAAACAATTGTGCTCGATTCATAATAATCAGTTTATATCGGATTCACCAAACAAATCAGATGCACTCCCAAAACAATTTTAATATGTACAGCCCAAATTGGCTAAAAAAAAAGAGCTTGACACATAAAGATCTATAACGTAGAGCAAAAAAAAATGAGCCAAATGCATTAGATAAATTTGAAGACTAGGCTTACAACCTGATTTACAAAAAGTTCAAAGCTGCACATATTATATTGGCCTATAAAGTTTTCATTAAAAATCAATAATTACAGAAATAATAGCTTCGATACACTGACCCTTCCTCCGAATGAATCATGACCTAGGTTTATTCCCTTCCAAATGAGCTTTCTTTTCTTGTTACTGCACTTGTCGGCTATCTTACCATTGTCCTGATGTTACATGTTATAGAATATTAACACATTACTTAGTGATCAAATATAAAACGTGTTTACTCTGAAAGAGTCCAAAAATTCCCATAGGTTCACGGTTAAAAAATGTTAAACAAGTATTTTTATTGACGAAGAAAAAGCCAACAACACACTACCAGTCATTTATTTTGGACGGTTTCACGAATAAGGCATTAAAATCAAAGCTCAAATGCACATTTTCTTTAAATGTCAATATGTTTGGTTGTTGTAATATAAAACTGTACAAATTTTAAGTTCAAAACCATATTTCAGTTATTTAATTATCTTGTGGTGTTCTCATAAAAAATATAAATTTTGAAAATAAAGTACATTTCAGATCACATTCTATGTTAACTAGGCTTAGACTTTAGATAATATCTACCAACAATGATACAAAAAATTAAACATTACTTATTTCTATTGAAACTAATGTTTTGGGGCTTGGGCCACGATGAGGAAATAAGAACTTCAAACGTTTCAGCTGTAGTTACAACAGCCTTCATCTTGGATAGATGACGAAACAAATCATCTGATGGCTGTTGTAACTAACTGTAACATCACCTATTCTCTCAACAACAGCCACAAATACTTATTTCAACTAAAACCTGTGAAGAACCCACAAAATTACAGATGGTTACCGATAATTGTTCATCTTCTAGCCAAGATGGTTTATCTTGTACTCCCCACCGTGGAAATATTAAAAGGTTCTCTCATGTGTTTTACATTTTAGTAGTATATACATCTATGGTTTCTAGTATGACATGCAATAAAGTGGTATATAAAATTATAATTAGGAATGTTGATATTGCAGAGAGACAAGTGGTTTGATATGGGATATGAACTTTAGAACTAGATATAGCCACTAATAAATGCACTGTTAAAAAAAATCTATATGTAGAATTTTTATTAAGACTAATACTACCCGCAGATTCATTCAATGTAATTTAATAATTAGTCTCAAAACTACGAGGTGACATAAAAAAAAAGTATTTTAACTGATATTACATTAATTTTAACTATAATCAATAGTCCTAAATATAATTTTAATGTAAATCTTTGAAATACAGTAGCTGATTAAAAGAAGTATGCAACATTAAATTGTAAAACTGATAAAATATGGGCGGAATGTTTAACCATAATCAGGCACTTTAAAAATAATGTTGTCCATTAAAATTATATATTTTACTATAACAGATCTTCGTTTTACCTATAAATACAGAATATCGAATCATCCATGGAAAAAATTATCAACATAATAGGAAGGAAACATAATTTAATAATATAAACAGTAAGTAAATGTTTATATTTTGTTATAATCCATTCATTATAACATTCAGTTTAGTGTTAAATTACTGGTCTAGGGTCTGGTTAAGTTTGTCCTATAGGCCTGATTAAGTTGGGCTGAGCTCCAATAAGCAGTAATATATTTTGTTGAGTCCTTAAATTACAACAAAAGCTTGCCATTGTAAAATATCGCAATTCTTTATTTTATTTTAATTTGCAGAGAAAAATGTAACTATTATATCTATAGATGTGTCGAGATAAAGTTCAACTTTATCTGTTGATTAAAATCACTCATGCATGTTGAATTACAAAATATGCTCTTAAGAGTCAACAAAAACATGTTCAATAAAATTGTTACAGGTAGGTTTGAAAAGAACAATTTTAATAAATTATCAAATAATTCATAAGAATAATCAAAGAATTTAAAAGACGTGGTAAAGTATAGGGTTTTAGTTTATAAAAACAACATATAAACATTTATAGAAGCCGAGCTACCATATATCACATAATATTGTGTTATATATGTTCAGATTCTAATGTAAGCATTTAAGACACTTTCATTGCACAACATGTAATACTGAAAGACTAACAATTGAAGAGTAAAGGGGAAATGTCATGTTACACACCTTTTCAAGGACATCAACTTCTATATCTCAAAGCCCAAAATAACCCCAGCAAATACTTTTTAATAATCTAAATAAGAGGGACCTCTTCTAACCATAATAAAAAATAATTGTGATTGTCCAACAGATGGCAGCACTAACTCAATTAGAGTTCAAATTGGACTTTCCCCCTATTCCTCTGTACCCTTCAATTGTTAAATGCTCTTATAATGTCAAGAAAAGAAATTTAAATAATAATAATAATGTATTATAGGCTGTAGTGAATTTGTTTGACACAAAGGTTGTGTCTTAAAAAGTTTTCCATAATTATATGAGACATGAAACATTTCAAACCAAGGTGCCCAATTTAATACTATAAATACATCCAGTGGAGCATCTAAGTTTCAACTGAACCATCAGCTGAGACAATGTAGTTAGCTTACAAACATTGATCTATATTTTAAAAGGCACAATGTTGTGAATAACACATTTATACCCCTGTGTGTGACACTAACGATTACAAATCAAAAGTTGGCAACTTACTAAGGATCAGACAATGTTTTCATTACTGAAAGTTTAATTGTTTAATATTCTTTGAATTGTTCCTCATTTGTTTAATCCAAGTACAGGGTGTCCAATCAACCTCTAGGATAAAATTTCAGCATATATCCCAGTTTAATAATTTCCTCTATTTTTAAAAGCTAAGTTAAACAGTAGCATGTACACAAATACCAGAGTCGGCCAAACCTTATTTGTGTATTGGTGGGATTAGACATGTCAAAAGGTCGGGAGGGCGAGGGGGGAGTTCGACCCCATAAAATGTTTGAAAATTGAATGTCCCTAGAAGCTATTTTTAGTAGTCATCCCTCGGAATTTTTTTAATTTGGATTTTAATTTGCTTTGTTTACAACCTTGTATTGTATACTTGGCAGCAACAGCAAGCCGACAGTTTTGGTATCTAATAGATCGCAATATTAATTGATCACTCAGATGTAGCTGACAATTTTTACAAGTCCATCACAGACTCTGCCTTAAACTGTAAATGAAAATGACCTTAATCATGAAATGAAACCCGGATGTCTCAGAGGTAAAGTATTGGCTCCCTAAGCCCAATATCTTGGGTTCAATTTTTGTGTCCAAGTGCGTTTTTCAGCTAATTTAAATTAATTATTAGAAGTGGTTCTCACCTGGAAAATTTTAGTATATAAGATGCTTTAAGAAGTTGTTGGGATTGGTCTTCGCCTTTTAACTCCAGAGAAATGGAAAGATTCATGCACTTTTCCTGGTTACCCCCCCCCCCTCCCTCCCTCCCCCTGATGCACATAATTCAAGCATAATTAATTCCCTGTTTTATCAAACAGTGGCTGCCCTGAGTAAGTTGACATTTACAAAATTTATGTGGTTTCGGCTATTGTATGAGATAGCATGGCAATGCCCTGTAGGAAAAGAGACTATATCAATTCAAAGCTCAAGCTCAAAACCAGAATTATGAGTTGTGATATTTGTATCTAAATATATTGCTTTTCCACCAGTTATAATTAAGTGAGAACGGATTAAAACGTTTTACAAAAATAAAAACGTGTCTTAAATTTAAACACGAAGCTTACAAAAAATAAATGGTTTATATTCTTTAGATAACTATTGATGAATTTGTAAATATTTTTATCCAAAAGCTAAGGGTGTATCTACACAATTATGTTTGGAATGCACGCACACACGCATGCGCGCGCACACACACACTATTAAAAATCTCTTGTTCTTGGGAATTAAAGCTGTTTGTGTTATTAATGAGACAACTCTAATCAAGTCCCAATGATTAAGACACATTAAATATTTTGCTATTGACGACCATATTTAATTTATTTTATCGATGGTACTTTCTTATGAATGGTTCCCCTCATAACCGGGTCAAAAGCTGATTTGGTTATATTTTATTGGTTACATATTATCTCAACGTTCATCAATGAGTAAGACAAATAAGCAAATAAACTTAAAATGACCACAATCTATGGTCCCATTTTACAATCCTTGGTTTAGTCTTGTTGGTTTATGGTTGCAAATGGATTTCATAAGAGATACAGCTTGACCTTGAATTAAACATATAAAAACAACAAAGGGTTGAGGTGTTGGTTGTCTGCTTGACTGAAATAATATTAATTAGAGGAAGACTTAAAACACAGCAACCAAAAGAATGCACCAGACAAAAATTCAATATATTTTGTTTGTAAGGAAAAAATCAAACTTTTTCTAGATGCAACCATAAATTAGTTTGCTGAGAATCTAAACAGGAATTTCAAAGCCTAGTAAAGTCTGAAACCAAGTGTTATACACATATATGATATTTTAACTATAGCTTAGGTAAATTATATTATTTTGATTCTATAGAAACATAGATTTTATGTTTATTCTGTGATATTACATATACAAAATAGTTACATTTATTTTGATTCCATATATCAAAGTAACTGAATATTTTTAAGGCAAAACAATGTTTACAGTATAGTATTGTTTATAAAAACAAATATCAGTGAAGCAAATTAATATTCAAAATGCTTCAAGGGAGATCAATAAATTGTTTAGCTTTTTATCTTGTTTGGAATGATTTAAGTACCAGAAAGTCTTCAATATTTTGTTTTTAGAATATATTACCTATATACTGCAATCAAAATAGTTTAAAAACTTGGAATTATATAATACATGTTTACATTATTATGATAGTTTATCTTGGAATTTTTTTTAATACATTTCTAATGAAACTTAAACTTTACTTATATTATTTGAAATATGCAAATAGTTTTATCTATTTGTTTTTTCTTAATTTGTATATTCTATATCAAGTTTACAAATTTATTTTATAAAATATATTGCAAATTTGAAATTAATAACAGTTTTGTATCCTTTACCGTATTCCCCTTAAAAAGTATTCCCACTATGTAATCAAGTATCCACCTTTTTCTATTCCAACAACATTACCAAACACAATTAATTTAATTAGTTAAAAACTTGTATAATCACTTTCAAAGAAATGTCAACAAAGTGGATTAAGTACATTTTTACAGGTTTACATAGCTGCTACAGCCTTAACCATTGAAAGAACAAATTAATAAAACATACAATATCATATCCTAACAATTATAAGTTTATGTATCATCAAGCACCAATATCCTTACTTACACACCTTTTTTTTTTCACGACTTATTAACATCATAGGTATTTCATATTCAACTTACCTATAAAAATGTAGAACTGCTTTTTGATTCCTTACAATAACATTTCATATTTGGTATTTTCTCCTTATTGGACATAACTTTCCTGTACTATTTACAAAACAAGATGTTTTCTAAAAATCTAAAATTGGAAGCAAATTATCTATGACCAAGATGAAAAAAAGAGAGTAAAATGTTGCTCCAAATCAAGCATGTTGTAATTATTATGACAGGACTGATACTAGTAGATTGTTTATTCCCATTCATTCAGTATCAAACACGCCTTTTAAAGCCAATGCACACATATTCGCTAATACAGTCCCATCAAGAGAACTTGGGCCTGGCAACTACTAACCAGCTGCTATTAACTTTAATCAGAGTGTAACACTAAAGTGAAGTAGCAACACTAACACTCGTTTTTGTAACACTACAGCAGCTAACAAGGAATTTTGCACCCTTTGTGCCAAAATTTACACTATTAATATCATGCTGACTAGTGTAGAACTAAATATATGTATTATTTCTTTACAATTAAAATTAATTAAATTTATTTTCTCAGGTTTCTAAAAAAAAAAAAATTATGGAAAATTAAATAGTTTTCAAATTTTACTAACCTAGCAATTGCTTTTTTTTCCCAAGCAAAACTAAATTAATAAAAAACTCCTGTGAATAATGATAGATTGTTTTTTTAACAAGATATAAATTTCCAAAAATATACCACGGAACAACATCTTACTCTCTCACACAAGTTGGTTGGCAATGTACGCCACAATCTCAAGAACTGATTCACACTTTCTCTCGACGAGTTCACAAGTGCAACACCCCCTCGTCCTTCACAGAGGGTAGCGTAAGTTGCTCATCGAGCGGGACACCAGTAAGGTCAACAATCTCATCCTGATCATAACGGTCATCATCAGAGCCAGTGGTGGCTGCCGACTGCGTTGACTGGTGCGACCCAGAGGACAACTGACTGTTGCGAGAAAAGGACCCCCGATGGGGTAGTGTCAGAGTGCGCTGGTTGGCTGGCTTCACCGTGATGATGAGATTGGAGCTATTAGCCACCATCATGTCCGTGACCTTAAATAAGAACAATGTTCACTGTAATGTTCACATTTACTATGTGACAAGAACTTATTTAACTTTTTTATAACAATTTTAAAATATCCATCGAGCTCAATTCATCCTGAAAATGTTTTAAATATTCAGGGAGTATAAGGGGAAGAAAAGGGAGAGTAAAAATATTTAGAACATTTCAATAAATTAATGGCGAGTATCAGAAAATTTTGAATCGGTCATTTCAAAAAGGTCATCTTTTTTCCATTATTGAATACAACAAGCGTATAATCCAAACAGGTAGTAAGACAAGTTGCTAAAAAAACTACTATAAAAAGTGAAAATTCCTCTTTTTATAAAACTTACTATAATTCTTTAATATCCCTGAGCATTCCTATGTTAAAGACATATTTATGGAAATTTGGCTTTATACAAAATATATTCTCTCTTTATTGTAAAATATATATTTTTGGAAATATGGCCTTTTTGAAGTGACAGATTCAATTACCGTAATGACCATTATTTATTATGATCATTTGTGAGAAGAGCATATAACACCAAAATTTGTTTAATGTAATTTAAAAAGGAAAAATTTCAATCAAATATATTTTATTGAAGACAATACTATTTAGCATGCGCCAGTCATATATTTATGTCAATTTAGTAGAGATAGATGTTATGTCCATTACATTCAAACTTATTTGAGCAGAGTTAAACTATTAATAGAAAAAACCTTTACTTCTGGCTATTTTAAGTTTCTTGTTTGGAAATTTGTTGCCAAATAAGTGATTGGCTATTTAAAAATATGAAATTATTTAATCAGTTGATGTAAGAGAGAAGTTTGAAGTTCTCATAATCTACATTTCCCACGCAATTAATTGAAGGCTTAGTTTAATACCAGAATTTAATTTAATTTTGTACATATTATATTGTGAAACAATACATTAATAAATTCTTCTGCCAAGATATGAACCAACAACCATACAAAACGTATGATGAATAGATTCATGTTTCTAGAATCTTCAATGATAGGTTAACAACAGTGATGGAAAAGCCAGTTACCGCCCCCTTGCTGGAGTGCAATTTAGAGCTAGTTACTGATTGGAGAGATGTTTTGAGCTGATTACTGACACCTGGCTGTAAACGGCTTAAGAGTTGATTATTGACACCTGGATGAAGGGGGGCGGGGGGTAGAGCTGATTATCGACACCTGGGTGGAGAGGGGCTTAGAACTGGTTCTGACAACTTGCTGGATAAGGGTTTAGAACTGGTTCTGACAACTTGTTGGAGAGGGGTTTAGAACTGGTTCTGACAACTTGCTGGATAAGAGTTTAGAACTGGTTCTGACAACTTGCTGGAAAGGGGTTTAGAACTGGTTCTGACAATTTGCTAGAGAGGGGTTTAGAACTGGTTCTGACAATTTGCTAGAGAGGGGTTTAGAATTGGTTCTGACAACTTGCTGGAGATGGTTTAGAGCTGTTCACTGCAGTCTGCTGGACAGCACTCCACAACAGTACACTCTACTGCACAAGAGACACGTCTACCAAAGCACATCACTTATTCCATCAAAGTCAGAGCCTGTGGGGCAGTTGTACAGGAAGAGTATAGCAGTTGTAGCTTTGTTACACAATATGATATATTGATGTATTGAATTTGTTTAACAAATAAATTGTGTAGCTGTTAGATTATCAACCTGAACTAATTCAACTAATGTTTATTTTTCACCATCCAACTTGAGGCAGGTAACCAGATACCCATTTGGTGGCAGTAAGCAGTGCCGGATTTAAGGGGGAGCTATTGCCCCGGGGATAGATTTGCCTTCCCTCCCCCAGTACCCCCTTTCCAATAAATCTTTGAAAATTAGATGTCTCTATAAGCTATTAGAAGTGGTCTGGCACATTTTTTTGACAATTGAATATCTTTAAAAGTTATTTGCAGTTTGATTCAAGTCGTCCAGCTTGATATTCAAGAATATTGGAAGGTGAGAAATACGTCTTGAGGGGGACTTTTTTATAAGCAATTTAGAGAATAGTCCTCCTCCTGAATTGTTATGACATTTAGGTGCTTCTAAAAGATATTTTTAACAGTCCTCGACAATACTTTTTTTATTTTAGGTTTTCTAAAAGCTATTTCAATTGCTCTTTGTGTAAATTTTTTTGAAAAATTAGATACCTTAGGAGCTATTTGAATTGGTCTTTGCTCTGCAATCTTTTTAAAATTGACGTTATTTTAAATAGTTCTATTCTGAAATTTTTTTGAAAATTGAATGCTTTCAGAAACTATTTGGAGTGGTTCTGGCATTAAAATTCTTCAAAATGACCTTTATCTATCTATAAGATAAGTATAATTATCCCCATCAAATTTTTTCTGACAGATTGCTTCTAGAAGTTATTTAATGTGTTCTTCTCCGCCATATTCTTGAAAAGCGAATGCATCTATAAGTAATTTGGAGTTTGAGATAAATAATATCAGCCAATTTGAAATGTATCTAGGATTATTATTATTATTAGTACCACGTCTTACTACCCATTTGGGTTATACGCAGTTACCCTAATGTGTAATGGTAGGGTGATTGTGAGATGAAATGGAGGACCTACAGTTTAACGTGGAATCCGAACCACGGTGGAGGCCTGGCATTCCTCATATTCACAAGATGTCTTGTCAGAGGTGAAGGAAGGGTTTGGTAATCAGATAAATCTGTGCCGGGACCGAGGATTGAACCCCGGCCGCCAGCACAGAAGTCTGACACCTTACCCCTAGACCGCCAGGTCACCATCTGTATCTAGGAGAAGGCAAATTTATTCCAAGAGGGAATTCTATCCCAGGGGAAGGGGCAGTGTCTCCTGTTCCCGCGATTTCGCCACTGCTGTACCAATCTGGTCACCGAAAACAAAATTGATCTCAATCCATCCTTAAGTAATGAATTAATACAGTTTGCAGCACTAGTGGTGGGCATGAAAGAAAACTACAAAGACTCCTTACATGACATCCTCAATTAACAACATTTTAGAGAAACATTTTCCAATCTTGAAATTCTTTTAAGAATATATTTAGCCCTTCTGGAGTCATACTGTAGTGAGAACAGGTCATTTTCAAAAATTAATTTCATAAAAAAGTAGTGACTATGAATGTACAATCATGAACAACGATTGGCTATTATACTTTCCTTTACTCAACATGGGAAGTGATTTACTTCATGAAATGGACTTTAAACACATTATTGTTGTAAAAAAAGCAAAGCGAGTTTGTATTATAAATAATGTTTTCATTAAATCTTTATGTAGCCTACTTCCTTTTACTTTGTTACTACTACATCTGTATGAAATTAAACATTTGCCTAATGTTTACCTTTCCTCAAAGGCTATGATGTAATTTACATGAACATGCTTCAGTGGCCACATGATATAAGGCGTCACTCATGCTTTAAACTAGAGTGCCAATGATGAGGAGATTGAGTTTCGAATCCCGGTTGGGCGTACTGAGAGTGTTTTTTTCCTAAATGGTTTTCTTCTCACTATTCTCACAAATGTGGGTACACTTTCTCTAAATTCAAACTTTTTAACCAAAATTCATTAGCGACTTGCGTAATAATTAATATACATATAATATCTATAATCTGAGCTGGTAGTAAGACAAGGTACTAAAAAAATACATGGGTTTATGGAGGGACCCCCAAACAGTATGCCTCCCCGAGGGCCCCCACATACGTAAGTCTGGCACTGACAGTGAGTAAACAGTCACTAAACTAATTAATGGACACATCAAAATTATGCGAGATTGTGTTTTAACTAATTTTTACTTGTTTATCATAAAAACAAACATCATATTGATCACAGCTAACACTTTTTTATATATAAGTTTTAGACAAAATTATCATACTCCCATTTTGAAAACAATATTCTGAGGTCAATTTAAAAAAAATAATCTAATTTTCTATAATTTGACATCAGTAAATTACCCTTAGATTAATTTATTTTAGATACCTAAAGACACATTATTATTGATAGTGTAAACTAGTTATTCAATACATATTTTTAATCGATGTGTAAAGCTATTTTCAAAAAAATCCATTCTTACAAAACTCAGTGATTTGTTAACTACTATGTTATGATTTTTTTATAGTGCAAACAACTTAACAGATACCCATTTTGAACTAAATCATTAGTCATTTTTTAATACATTCAATTAAAAAAAGGTCATTAAGGAGTAACCCATAGCTGAATTTCCCCCCTAAAAACAAATATACAGTGTTATTATTTGTTACATCTACGCTCCCAAGATACTCATTTGGAACCAAATCGTAAGAGCCGTTTGTAAAATATTTCAAGTTTTTGAAAAATCTGTAATCAGTAAACTACCAATACTAAATGAAGTTTTAACTCAAAAACCCGTATATAGTGTTATTTGTTAAACTATACAATCCTCATAAATGCATTTTAAGCAAAATTGCTTTAAGACATTCTCCAAATATTAGAATTTTCAAAAATTTCCCGTCGGTTGACTACTCAACAAATTTGTGCCCAAAAACTAATAATAAAGTGCTCTTGGTCATGTCAAACATATCTTGGATACGCATGTTAATCAAAATCGTTTGAGCCATTTTTGAAAAATTTGGAATTCAACATAATCATTCATTAGTAAACTACCCTTAATTTGAGGGCTAGGGTCAAAATCAAACAATGAACCGTTTCAAATCCAGGGACGGACAGACAGACATTCATGGGGACAGACAAAATGGTAAAAGCTACATTTTTGGATTCGTGTTCACATAAAATGTAAAGATTTGTCATAATATCGATATTGATTTTTTCACAATCACAATACATTCTCTTGATATGATGATCACATAGGAAACTAATTTTCCTAAACCAATGAATATTTGTTAAAGGTTATGTTTGAACTGGCTGTTTTAAAGGGCATATTGTGGGCAAAGGTGAATACTAAAATATGCAGCAGAAGAAATATAAGCAATATATTTAGTTTGTTTGGTGTATACAAATTATTGCCATAATCATTATATTTGTTGCATTACATACCACTTAAATAAGAGCCGATTTGTCATTATTTTTAAAAAAATAACACTTTTGTTACCAGCACCCGCTACATTTATCGCTCGGTTCAAGACATCACTCTCGCAATACACTCGAGAGCCAGTGAGTGGGAGATCGGGGTCTGTTCAAATCTCGTCAAGGTGTATTAAGGATGGTTTTTCCTAAATAATTTCCCACTATTTCTTCATACAAATGCGAGTACCTTTCCCCCCAAACTTAACCTTCCTCATTCCTAACAAATTAGCGTAATTATTACATATGAGTATAACCAGAACGGGTGGTACAACACGGCGCTAAAGAAACATATCAGGATCTTTATTAATTTAATTTCTTGGGGGCGGCGACACTTACCTGGTCCAAAGTCTTGCCCACGACCTCTATGCCGTTCACCTCCAGCACCTCATCGTTGACCGCAAGCAGTCCTGTGCTCTCGGCCAACCCGCCGGGCACCAGTCTAGAGATGAAGATACCAGGGACCTTCTCTAGGCCCGCAGGGGTCACGCGCACAGACGTGCCATCACGGATGTAGAACCCGAGGGGCTTGTCTGAGCCGTGTTTAAGGAGGCGCACCCTGCGACAAGTCTCCGGCACAATGTCCACATCGATGATGGCCGACACCTGATGTCACAGCCAAAGAGGTGTTTGTATGCAATTAATGAATGTACAAACTATCCTTATTTAGTTCTAGGATTAACAATCAGACCAGAGACCCCTAATTGGACACTTAGCGATATGATTCAGTGGTAGAATGGTCAAGAAAAGAATGTCAAACTTGAGACATGATCCATGATTCCGTGCGGCTCACGGATCTTCTGATGAACCAACATACAATGAAGGCCGATTTTTATTTTTATAAACAATGAAGAACTATAAAAATTGAGACAATGCCCATTTTTAAATTAAGCATTGTTTTGTGCAATTCAGTAAGATTTGATGATGTACCAAATGTTTAATTCTTTACTCTCTAAAGGTAGATTCCCAAATATTACTTAATTTCAGGTTAACTACAATACTTTTACTGTAAAATTCCTTGACTTTTCCATGTTTTCCAGATGATATTTAAAAAAAAATCCTGAACATAACCTTTTCACAATTTTTCTTGGTAAAAAGCCATTTTTTCATTGATTACATTGGTCACATATTTTCCAACAACAATCCTAACAGCAGTTAAACATCAACATTCTTATAATTCGAGTAATTAGGGCTTTAGATATTAATTGTGGTCCTGTGTAAGCATGCCAGATATCCAACATAGAGAAACAAAATCTCCCACTTTCGTCCATACATTTAGGTGCAGACTCAATCTAGTATCTAAAGTCCCTAGCTTTTACCTTTATTAATTAAATTCCCAGACATTTCTTTGCCTGAAACAACCATAAATTTGCACACCAAATATGTGCAATGTTTGGAAGCACACAAGTTTGTGTGCAGGTTTTTCTTCTTTAATAATAATAATAATAATAATAATAATAATAATAATAATATTTAGCACCACGTCTTACTACCCGTTCGGGTTATACGCTTTAAGTACTAATTACGCTAATGGATTAGGAATTGGGAAGGTTGAATTAGAGGAAGTGAACCCGCATTTGCGTGGAGGGAGAGTGAAAAACCATTTAGGAAAAACCACCCCCAGTTCACCCGACCGAGATTCGAACCTCGATCTCCCCGTCCTCAGCGGTCGAGCTCAACACGACTAGCGCGTTAGCCAACTACGCCACCGAGGCGGGTTTTCCTCTAATAAAATGGAACAAATACCAGAGTAATCATGGCTTAAGGGTACACATTTGTCATCAATTATGAAAGTGACTTCAACACAGGATTCAAAGACTAGCACACTTATCTTCACTGGAAAAATAGTTTCATATATATGGATAAAAATAGAGGATACCTTAAAATTGTGTTTGAGCTTAATTTTCCTTTTCTAATTAATTATGAGGAAATTATTTTTTATATAAAGATGATTACAATATATATATATATATATATATATATATAAATATATATGTGGCCCTAATGATCAAACAAGTTTGAAAAGATGACCCAAGGCGTCACTTTCTCAATAGACTGAACTGCCAATGATGGAGTGGGGTTTGGCTCCCGGTCGCTGGCAATGTTTTTTTAATGGTTTTTCACTATTGCTCCACACAAATGCGAGTCCCCTCCCACTAAATTCAACCCTCACCATCTGTAGTATAATTAATACTTATGTAATTGTGGTGAAAAATAAAAAAACACTTAGCATAGTAACAACTTTGATTTTACCAAAAGTAAGGTTCGATCATCAATGGGACTCAAACTTGAGGACTTTAGATCAATATAAAGATGCACTACCAGCTGCGCTAGTATCTGATACAGTCCAATTTATTAGAAAGAATTTTTTAGAAAATAGAAATCATTTTTGTCCCCAAACTGACCAAATTTTATTATTTTGTTAATGTTATTTCAAAATTATTGATTATCCTGTAGCATAAACTAAAAATTTATAGTTAAGGCAGTAAGTGGAATTCAATTTTGAGATAGAGGGGAGGGGGTTTAGATTCACCACCTCCTAACAGCCCGATTCAGAGAAAATCAATGGAGTTATTTTTATGGTGACTAAGGGTAAATATTTACATATTGATGACATAGTTTAAGTACTTTTATTTTAGTTTATATTAGGTATCTAAATAAAAAGTACTCATATGTGCTGAGTCTGCTATACACTTTTCTTGAGTTCATAAATAAGGGTTGAATTTTTTTTTAAATGATTAAAAAGCAGTTTATTTAAAACTCTCAATCTATTTTGATAACATTAGCTCTTCTTTTTATGATCAAAAACAGTTTTCATATGTAAATAGGATTTTCTCATTTTCAAGGAAACTAAATTTGGAGGATATTTTTATCGTAAAATTAGATATTAGTAATCATTATTGTTTGAAACAAATTTGAATTAATCATCGGCTCCATGCTGTGATCAAGACATCCAAGACTATATTATATGCCTGCGTCAACTAGCCAGCTCTAGTATCTTTGTCAATTTGAAATTTGAATCCCAATCAGATCAAATACTTAGCTTTATCCAAAATTGAATGTAGTACAAGAGATTCTAAGTATCTATAATATCTATCCAAAAGGATGGTCCCAGGTGTTAATAAATCTTAGTATGTGTTGAGAGATACTATTATGTACTGAAAATGTGGATACCATTTTTGTTTTAAAACTTTATCTTTTGTTAATGGTTAAACAGCATTTTAAATAAGGGATAAAAAGTGAATCCAGCTTCAACTTTTTATAAGAAATAAAGAGGTTATTATATTTGTGATTATTCCAATTCAGAGTTTTAAGTGCACTTTAAATGTGCATGGCATGGTTTGTTTATTAAGTTGTAAGCTATGCCCAATTCTGGGTGACCACTAAGAGCACAGGAATTGGTATGGTGTGGATATATCTAGCTCTTGAGGCCTTAGAGAGAGCTGCAGGTTACCTGTCTGAAGTCATGAGGGTTGGAGATGGGCAGGTGAGACTTGGGTCGGCCGGGGGTGCCGAGTATGCTTGAGATCAGGTTACGAGGTTTGTACGTCCCATAGCCGTTCAATTCCTCTAGGCTCTCTCCTGTAACAAGACCACATTCACATGATACCAGGGAGTATGTTCGCATTACATAGGGCTATGTTCACATGATACTAAGGACTATGTTCACATTACAGAGGGCTACTTTCACATTACAGAAGGGCTACGTTCACATGATACAAGGGACTATGTTCACATTACAGAGGACTATGTTCACATTACAGAGGGCTACGTTCACATGACAGAGGACTATGTTCACATTAGAGGGGGCTACGTTCACATTACAGAGGGCTACGTTTACATGATACAAGGAACTATGCTCACATTACAGAGGGGGCTACGTTCACATGATATAAGGGACTATGTCATGGGAGACGTTCTTTCACTGTAATCTAGACCTACAGTGGCCCAGTTGACCATCACTGTAATCTAGACCTACAGTGGCCCAGTTGACCATCACTGCAATATAGACCTACAGTGGCCCAGTTGACCATCACTGCAATATAGACCAACAGTGGCCCAGTTGACCATCACTGCAATATAGATCAACAGTGGCCCAGTTGACCATCACTGCAATATAGACCAACAGTGGCCCAGTTGACCATCACTGTAATATAGACCTACAGTAGCCCAGTTGACCATCACTGCAATATAGACCTACAGTAGCCCAGTCAACCATCACTGCAATATAGACCAAGAGTGGCCCAGTTAACCATCCCTGCAATATAGACCTAGAGTAGCCCAGTTGACCATCCCTGCAATCTAGACATACAGTAGCCCAGTTGACCATCCCTGCAATCTAGACCTACAGTAGCCCAGTTAACCATCACTGCAAT
>CABEEJ010001467.1:116031-127599 GCA_901482245.1 Timema douglasi
TCAGCGTGGACACGGCACTTGTTCGACTCCAACAGTCTTCAGCGTGGACACGGCACTTGTTCGACTCCAACAGTCTTCAGCGTGGACACGGCACTTGTTCGACTCCAACAGTCTTCAGCGTGGATACGGCACTTGTTTGTGAGACTTCACGGCCCCGTGAGCTCGCGGTACAAATGCAAAGCTCATTTAGTCTAGTTTGCCGCCGACTGTGAGTTCGGGGTTCAAATCCCGGCTAGGCGCGTATAGCGAGACACGGAGCCCGCCGCGTTCTCACGCGAAGACAGACGAGAACTTTCACACGTAATTTATTAGACGGCCAACATTTTCTATATTATGAAACGAAATCAGGTAACAAGGTCACGGCCGGCTCCCAGGTTTCTTCAGTTCAACCAGTCGAAATGGCAAATTGAAAATAAAACTAAGATGTGCATTGTTTTTAGTAGAGATAATATTTGCTACGCGTCATTTAGGAAGGAAGGCGAGGAGGATCGTATTCCCGCCCTTGAACTTTTCTAATTAAAAACGTTGTCTAGACTCGAAACTAGTACTTTCGTTTGACGTGACCATAACATGACCACAATCACATACGTATATATAAGGGGCGAAGCCAGGGTGCGGGGGTGGGGCCCACTCCCCTACCCCCAAAAAACCCCTACCATAAAATAGGATATTTAGTTAAATGTAAAATCTGATACAGGACATAAAATTGGTAATCATTATTATTAGCACCGCGTCTTACTACCCGTTCGGGTTATACGCACTTACGCTAATGTGTAATGTTGGGGTGATTGTGAGATGAAATGGAGGACCTACAGTTTAACGTGGAATCCGAACCACGGTGGAGACCTGCCATTCCTCACATAATTGGTAATCAAGTGTTCTTATGGTGCGGCAGAATGGAGCGCAAGTATTTTTACAGTTTTTACAGAATTGAAATGTTTTGGCCAAAATGGATCAAACATTTCTCCAATAGCAACATAGAGTTTAGTTTTCTGCACATTCTAGTATCAACAGATCTTGAATATCTGTCAAGGGTGTCCTGGAATTTTGTCAAAACTTTTTAAATAAAGAGAGAAAGTTTTGACCAAATTCCAGGACACCCTTGACCTATATTCAAGATCTGTTGATACTAGAATGTGCAGAAAACTAAACTCTACGTTGCTACTGGAGAAATATTTGATTTATTTTGGTCAACTAAATTTAATTCTATAAAAACTGTAAAATTACTCGCGCTCCCTTCTGCCGCACCTTATGTCCAACCAGATATGTATGTATCTCTGTCGAAATTTGATTTCTTCTCCTTCCCCTGAGAGAAATTCCTGGCTACTCCCCTGATATACAGATTGTATTTATCTGAATAGACTGCACTAACGTATTAATTAAAATAACAAAATAAATTAATATTACATTAAAAAGTAATTAAGTATTAGAACATTATGTGCATAGTGTTAAGCATTATGTCGCGTTCTTACTGTCACTAAAGTCTCAAGATTTATCTTTGGACTTCAAGTTGAAATATCTCGTGTAATTCATCCTTCTATTTGAAGTTGATATGTTTTACTTGATGATAGAATTAAAAAAAAAAATTAATACTATATTCAAAAGTAAATGATAATCCAAGTCCCTCGGAGAGTTAATAATCGAAACTCCGCCTTCTAAACCGAATACAGGAGTCGTTTGGCCTTAGTTCGAACAATGCCGAGGTTTGTTAAAATTGATCCAATAGTCGCGATCACCGGACCAGATGAGATGCCAAGCGGTATATATAGAACAATGCCCTCCAGATAAGCCTTGTATGTTTAAATAGTGGTTTTTAAAACGGCCCGAGAAAAGTATTTTCTTTGTGGATGGATAAGTCTACCAAATAGTAAGCTTTCACCGCACGGTTAATAAACCTGGAGGGTGACCTGGCGGTCTAGGGGTAAGGTGTCAGACTTCTCTGCTGGGGTCCGGGGTTCAATCCTCGGTCCCGGAACAGATTTATCTGATTACCAAACCCTTCCTTCACCTCTGACAAGACGTGAATGTGGGGAATGTCAGGCCTTTACCGGGGTTCGGATCCCACGTTAAACTGTAGGTCCTCCATTTCATCTCACAATCACCCTTCCATTACACATTGGCGTAAGTGCGTATAGCCCGAACGGGTAGTAAGACGCGGTAATAATAATAATAATAAACATGGAACAAAATTATTTTCCATCGAACTCCACCATCTGTATCGTGCCCACTGAGGTTTTCCATCCTCTCTCCAGCAGAATGCTTTGGTTGAAGTCCTTAATGGTTTTGCGTCAAAACTTATTTAAATGAAAGTAAAACCAAGGTTAACACTGTTTTCTTAATACAATATTCCTTGTGATCACCCGGGGTTTTTCGTGAAAGAGCACATTCCTCAAACAATTCAGAGAGTAGTGGGGTGTTCTCTTCTAAGCAACGGCCTGCCATCTAAAGATTGCACTTTAATGTCCCAAATTTGCAAATATTACAGGGTATTTAAAAAAAATAGTTTTAACTTCCCTGTGTTTCCCCGGTTCTATCCAGACACAACGAATGCCCGGTTCTATCCAGACACAACGAATGCCCGGTTCTATCCAGACACAACGAATGCCCGGTTCCATCCAGACACAACGAATGCCCGGTTCTATCCAGACACAACGAATGCCCGGTTCTCGCGGTTTTAAAGGTGGGTGGCGATCGTGAAAAACCTGAACTTCCACGTCGTGAGAAGGTAAAATACAATTATTTACGATTAAATTTAGCTAATTTGCTTTGAGCTAAAGGTTTGATTAATATTAGCCACGTTTAACACAAGAAATCATAATAAACGACCTAAACAATAGAATCAACATGAATTGAGAGTAATTGTATCGCACTAGCGTGGAGAGAGGACGAGAAAACCATAGGAAAAGATCGCATGTGAAAAACCTGGCACAATGCACCGGCCTGGATTCGAACCAACGACAACCAAATGCGAATGGAGTTTAAACCTTGGTAGGAGGCCTACGACCAGAGATGAATATTTTCCGCTAAATTTTTCAGATCAATGATTACCATGGGACTGGGATGTATTGCTATATACTTTGATTTGTATCGCAGCATCAACCCATTATCCTGTTTCCAGCAGACAGAGGACTAGGCGTTAGTAACACATTCAACCACCAAGCGCTGTGGTAGATACTCGATTGAGTGAAGATAAATATAATCAGTTATTGCTTTGCTATCATCTGATAATGTTTCTGGTCTTAACAAAATAAGATGAAATGTAAACTTTAAAATCTGTGATATCTCGAATATGTTCCTTCCATCTAAATAGAAGGAAAACTTGTATCTGTACTTACGACGTGATTAGAGTCCTAATTAATTCATGTGTATCACAAAGTGATGCGTGATGGTTACCACTCAATGACCCAATAGTACAACTGGTGAAAGATAGCTCTGGACACGAGGCGAACTAGGACTAGGACGCCTCAGTGGTGGAGTACGAACCTAGAGGTCACGGGTTAGAGTCCCGTGTCCAAGTTGTCAATTTTCACTAAACTAAATAGTCATTATTACTTTTACTACTCCCATAAACGAAAATAATGGTTCGCTAGTGTTAGAAGCTAGTGTTGAGCTTTCTCGAACTCGCAAAGTCTCCGGCGCGCGATGTAAGCATGTATCCGCCACAGAGAAGATACCTGCTTGTACCTAGGAGATAAACTCGCAGATAGAGAGAAAGAGATATATACTATGGCAGGCTAACAACTTGGCCTCGGGCGATAAGTCCTGCAGCAAACAGTCTCCCCAGAAACCAAACTCTTGTTTTCCTCTTACCAGAACTGTACGCTCTTATCTAACCAGGACAAAGGCTTGGTGGTAAAACAGCTCTTCTCCACGAGTGGCGGTAGATTCAGTCCACAGCTCCGTGTGACTCTTGGGGGTCAGAGAGAGCAGGGTATACAATGTGACTCTTGGGGGTCAGAGAGAGCAGGGTATACAATGTGACTCTTGGAGGGTCAGAGAGAGAAGGGTATACAGTGTTTTTTTATTGTAAAACTGGTCCGGAAGAAGAAAAAAAATAATTTACAACTCTTTCTAATGCATATAAACTCTTTAAGCTTAATTTTTCGATTGTATTTTAACTTTAACTCAACTTTTAAGCGTATCGATTATTTTAGCCATCTTAAGCAACCAAAAATAAGTTGTTTTATTTGACCCTAGATAGTACACGGCTTATTTTTATTTGTAGACATTTAATTTTTAATTTAGAGTTCACTTTCTGAACCGACCGATTATATCCGCACACGACTTATAAACTAACTTAAATCTAGAACAGACACAATCTCCAGCCATCGCCGTAAATTCAACACTGTGAAATGGAAACCCACATTATACCAATGAACCATTTTTCGGTCATGCCAGGAATCAAACCCGGGACCTTTAGCTCAGCAGACATATGCTACCGACTGAGATAAGTCTGATTTTATTTATAGTCAAAATATAGAAATATTCATATGCACCTTAAATATTATACATCACATCTAACTTTGGTTAAGAGTTAATTTGTCCTTTTACTTCTTTACTTTTCTTTCATGGCATACCTCTCAAAAAATTAAATTATTAGAGAAGATGCTCCCCCAATATGTACGTATGGGTGTATGTATTGTAATGTATTGATTTGGACTAATCTAAATTATGTAAAAAGTCATGGATGAAGGTAATTTTTCTTTAAAGTAATATGGGTAGAATATCCTTTTAAGATTCATCCATGAACAAACACGCGTTTCTTAGAATGAGGTGAAAAGGACTTCACCCTAAAATATATTTTTTTATACCTTCTTTCTTGTTAAAATATCTACTGCGTTGCTTCCTGTTAAAGGAAAAAGTTCATAGTATTTGGCAGAACACGCCATTTCTTTATACCAATAAGAAGCTAGCTCTCACAAAATGTGTCGCCAGGACTCTGTCTATTGGTTAGTTTTTACTTTGTTGACCACGGGAAAAAATGCGAGGGGTATGTCATATATAGACCATAGTGCGTATGTTTATTCACAGTATACACAGTATAAGCAGTACAGTATAGACAGTATATAGTATAGCAATAGCAATTGACGACGACGATGGGGAGGACGATCTTCGGGACCTTGCTCACAGTCCAACACATTATAATATAAGTCACTTCAATATCACAAGTGTGCAGTGATAACAAACATTTAACTGAAATATGTGCAAATAATGTACTGATGTAATATAAATAAACCATGTGTGAAATAACAGCCAACAACATTTCTCTTTCTTTAATAATATTAATACCGATTTGATTAGTGCTCGAACACGGGGCTATACACAGCTGATTAGACGGTATATTTTCCGTACAGTGGTGATAGGCGCTCGAACACGGAGCTTAAGACAACCTAAAGTCATCACATCATCTTTTATCTGGGAATTAATCCGTTGTGTATCAATTCACACCCAAAGTAGGGTGATTGATCACATATTATTACAATTGACGCCCAAAGCGCGGCGCTTTTATTCAGTATTGTTACAGTATGTATGTATGTATGTATGTATGTATGTATGTATGTATGTATGTATGTATGTATGTATGTATGTATGTATGTATGTGTGCATGTACGTGTGTATGCATGCATGTATGTATGTTTCTTTATCGGCCTTGTTTTCTTTGAGTTTTGAAACCTTACCTTCCAAGAGCCCATGAGCTGAACTACTTCAAAGCTTTTTCTTTTCAGCACAAATGCAATCCATGATGATTTTTGCTCATGGAGTTTGCCAGCTGCTTGCTTTCTTTTTCTGGACTTATTTTCTTTTCATAAGACATTTGTTCTTCCTACCATCAAAAACCCTCTTCTATTCTTAATTTTCTCCTCTAAAAGTTTCTTCTTTTGCCCTTTCTCTTTCTTTCTCCTTATCTTCTTTAAGCCTGTTTTATCTAAGGTTGGTTTCTTCTAAGTGCTGCATTTCCTCCATAGGTTGGGAATGAGCTTTATGTGATTGGAACATAACTTCAAGGCATGCATTCAAAGCTCTCAGCAGCTACTTGCTCTGTAATCACATGTCCATAACCGTGTGGCAATGAAAGATTAACTACTTTTGTCACTTTCTTGTATTTAGTGTCATTAATTACGTTCTTTACTTCACGATTTTTTTTTTCGAAATGCTTCAAGGTCTCCATCACCGAAGAGGTAGTTTAACGTCGTAACCGGGACAAAAAGTTAAAACTTATCAATTTAAGACAAAGGTCCTATATTTCTGAAACTTACCTAAAACATTTCTACTAAACATAATCGAAATTGTCGGTGGTGACCTGGTGGTCTAGGGATAAGGTGTCAGACTTCTATGCTGGCGGCCGGGGTTCAATCCCCAGTCCCAGCACAGATTTATCTGATTACTAAACCCTTCCTTCACCTCTGACAAGACATATTGTGAATGTGAGGAATGCCAGGCCTCCACCGTGGTTCGGATTCAACGTTAAACTGTAGGTCCTCCATTTCATATCACAATCACCCTATCATTACACATTAGCGTATAATCCGAACGGGTAGTAAGACGCGGTGCTAATAATAATAATAATCGAAATTTATATAAACAATTTAAAGAACTTTCGTATACCTATTTTTAGGCACTTTAGAGTTCTAAGATTATAAAAAGGGACTGAGACTTTGTTCCAGTAGGGACTTTAGGGACAAAGTATGATCTCTGCAATATAACGCATTCATAACTTGTCCGCGATGTTAGCCAACATGTGTTGGGATGTGTTGGCTCAATTGTTGTAGATAATAAATAAACCACCAAAACATGGAGGCTGATTTGGGAAACTCGGCGCATGCGCTGTCGAAAAGAGACAGTGTCCAACTTTAACGATGCACGGGTTATGTTTTCAGTTTAGCTTAACATCTTGGTTTAAATAGTTTTGGGGTAAGTGAATGTAACAAAGCGAACACAGCTAAACTAAATGAGTTGTATCTAAAGTGTTTTGTTCTTTGGAACGTTATCTCGGCTGATTACAGGAATTCACACACTTACTACAATAGCTAAGGCTTTTGAGCCCCCACTCCCCCACCCCAACAGTTTCTTACTTTCTGATTTTTTTCTGTAAGAGTAGACCTACACTTCCTGTCAACACAATAAATCAAGAAATGGCAAGTAATCCGTCGTTCTTCGTGTCCAGAAATGTGTAGACTGTAGAGGGATTAAAACCTAGAGAAGGTCCAGGATATTGGTTTAAATAAACTCGGCTTAATTTCCCCCTATATTGGCACCCACAACAAGGCCTCACAAAGATAAGTTGCAATCATGTGTTGTGAGGATGTGTTAGTATTATTGTTTCTAGAACTGAGGGTCGTAAGCCATTTTTTGATGAATCACGAAATAGGTTTTTAATTGTGAACATTTCATAGGTATTTGAAAAAAAGAAAATCATTTAAAAATGTGAAAGTGAAAAAAAAAGTTAAAAAAATGCATGGATTGAAAAATAATCCCTTCCCCCTTTCATGTTTAATAAAGATATATGGGTCGCGAAAGTTTGTCTCTCTAAAAATGATGTCGCGGTTCTGAAAAGTTTGGGAAGCACTGGGGTAGAAGCAGTCAACGTTTCAAAGTGTCTCCGGGGAATTGGGGAGGGTGGGAGGGATACGGGACCCCCTCTTGCTCTCTGACGCTCCCTCTACCCCAAAAAAGAAAAAAACAAATCCAAGTACACCCCGGCATATCACATTTGATTTACACATTCCCTTAGAACGTTTTTATGAGCAGACCAAAGGTTTCACTTTCCCCAGTGAGTCAATCCGAAATACTTGATAGGTTCTGGTTCCTGTTACGGTTCTACAAACAAATTGTTTATATATAACTACTAGTTTTGATACCATTAAGATATTTGTAAATATAATATAATATAATATAATATAATATAATATTAAAATATAATTTACTACAAAGTACGAGTTATTTATAAAAAATAATTCAGCAGCACAATTTATTAATAACTCAGGGTGCTATTTGAACAGGAGATCATTTTATTTTTATTTGCCAGAACTTTAAAAAATAACAATTATTATTATTAGCACCGCGTCTTAGACCTACTACCCGTTCGGGTTACACGTACATAATTAAGAGACTGCCTGTATGATCTAGTGCTCAGAGTAAACCAGAGGTCCTGGGATCTATACTCAACGCTTCCAGATGTCCTGTCCAGCATAGGTCTGGAACGGGATCAAATTCAACCTTTTGAGGACAAATGAGGAGATACTTGGATAAAGTAGCGGCTCCGGTCTAGAAAACAGAGATTAGCGTCCAGAGGGTTCGTTGTGTTGATCCACCTCTATTGGCAGAAGTTGGCACTATATTCGCCAAATGACGGCGACCACTAGGTCGATATGGCTCGATGGCGGGTTGACGACAATGCGTTTTTAAAATTATTTTACTTTATTTTCAAATTAATATATAAAAAAACTTATAAGAACATTTCAAATTTAAAATGTTAGTACTTTCTTGAGGTCCTTTATTTGTAGACACACCAAAATAATAAATGGGTTTACAGGTGTGCAATTTATAAACCTAATGTAATTTACCTTAACAACCATCCGCGCAGGGTAGTATTTATGTTAAATATTGGTGGATTAGGCACCCTCAACTCAACCACCAGAAATTGTCAAAGGATGGATTGGCCACTTCTTAGTCTGTATTAAAGTCGCCAGCAGTCCTCCAGCTGAACTTTAGCTGCTCCGTAAAGCAGGGTTTCTCAAACTGTAGTTCGCGACCTCATATGGGGTTGCGAGAAATGTGTCAACAGTGAAAGGTTTCTGAACGGACAGTGGCCAAAAAGTAATTCAAAATCAAACACGTAATGAATGTGGCACCACGCCACTTCACTGATTTAATTGAAAGAGTTATAATTGATCATCTGAAGTGCCTGGAGACACAGTTTGAAAAATACTGCCCTTCAAGTTTTGATTCTAACTAACTAAGTTGGGTTCATAGGCCATACTCCATTGAAATCAAACACGTAAGTCATCTGCCGTTAAAAGTTCAAGAATTTACTGAGGTATTAAAACTTGAGTTTCCTAAAAAAAAATAATCGTTAAATGAATTTTGGCTTGGGATTAGAAGAGAATCTCCAATAATTTTTGAAAATGCCTTAAACATACTTCTGTCCTAGCAATGACGATTATAAAAACAAATATCGATCAACTTTGAAAAACGTTTAAGATGTTCTAAGTCCTGCAACATCAAATATTCAGCAAAGATTTAATTATTTATGTAAAAATAGTTGGTGGCAGCCTGGGATTAAAAGCAGTACCCGGTCCACCGACGCCAATTTTCGAAAATAGATAAATACAATTTTTTCGTCGAGACAAATGTTTGAAAGTGGATCCTTAGCACATTTATTGGTTACAAATAAAACTTCTTACTCTGAAAACCATATAATCAAAAGTGTTTTACCAGAAACGTTTAGAAAACAATAAAATGAGTTTAAAAAGCTCCGAGAAAATAGAGTTTAAAACTGTTTCAGCAAATTAAATGTGGCCAGCACCAAAACAGCTGGGATGGTGGGATGATATGAGTCACACATGTCAACACCATACATACACAGGGAGTCAATAGAACCACCTGGCACAGAGCATGCCGACACACAGATTAAAAGCCCGCACTAATCGATGGTACAGTCACTTACAAAGCGATGGCACAATTTCAGGTGAACATCGATTCTCTCCGAACGTTGTCAGCAGACAGGAGACAGAAATAGCTAGGTGCATTCAGAGACACGATTAACATTCAAATAAATAGTATTGCGCTATTGGATATCAGAGAATACCAACTAATACCCTACAAAGGTTTGTAAAATACAGGTATCGGCCATACAGAGCGCATTTCTCTCGACCTGGACGGTCGGGGGTTCACTTAATATTATGTCATTTCTTTATTTGATTCCCTGACTCGCTTCAGAGGTCCACGCATGGTCCAAGCGCTAAAAGGCGTCACTCTCGCAATGGAGCGGAATGCAATGACGGGGAGACGGAGTTCCAATCCCGACAGATGTGCTAAGGTTAAAAAGTGTGCCTTACTTATCTTTATTCCACTGGCGTACTCAAGGTATACGTACAAACCATGCCAAGATGTGATGGAAAATACTTAATAGCAATAAATCCATTTTCTGACGTAATGTGCAAATCAAATCTGTTTTCGGTGGATGAATGTACAGCTAGTTTATGAACGTCAAGAAACCTTTTAAATCCATTCGTGCTGTTTGTGAACGACCAAAGCACACGATGACTTACAAGAGACTTGCAAAAGAAATCAAACCCTTGCGAAATGGCAGCTTCCGCCGTGGCTAGGTTAGGACTTACAAACCAAATTAAATATAGAGCAGACAAAACCCAAGACCCGGCCGTTAACTCATCGGTGTGAAAGGGGAGCCTTTTTCGGCCATGCCGGGAATCGATCCCGGGACCTTTAGCTCATTAAGTATAAACACTACCGACTAAGCCAAGGCGTAATACATTTGATAACCAACTATATACGTTTATAAGAAATGGTGTAGCCACGAATAATATGGTCCAAAACATACCTTCAAATAGAGATCAGAATCACCACAGAAGCTGTCTGGAAAAGGCAAGTTAGATCTTACAAACCCACAATCCTCCCAGAGGTAATGTAACTAATCCTGATTGAAATTTAACTCGTTATAATACAGACCCAGGGAACAGTAGAGCCACTCATTGGGCAAGAAACACAATAGTGATTGTTACCAACATAATGCCCATTCAAAAATACGTCACATAGGAATGAGTGGACAGCCTAGGTGTTCTGGTGTGTTTTAAGGAAGGGGGAAGTCTTCAATGTAATTTTCTAACGAGTTCCGGTGAATGTCGACTTATTCGAGCTTGGCTGTATGCCGAAAGCAACAGCTAGCCCTAAATTATAAATTTATTACTTTAAAGAAACGGATCCATTCTAGTTTTACAATGATAAAATAACATTATATTTAGCTTATTTATGTGCGGAAGTAATTTTCAAATACATCAAATCATGCTTTTTTGGTAGTAGAATAATTGTATATTTTATGGTTTATAATGTGCTAAACCAAGCTCAAACAAATCTTTTTTTAGAATTTCTCGAGCTCACAATACAATTTTTTATGTATTTAACAAAAGATGCAGTCCAGCCTAAGAAACACCTGAACTTTATTTTTTTTTAAAACCTAAATAAACCACTTAATATATTTAGGATATAAATAAATCTTCTAAATTTTGAAACTGGTTAGTCATTCTGTTGAAAAACTTTTGGTTCAAACCCAATAATAATACATTAATTATTATTATTATTAATACCGCGTCTTACTACCCGTTCGGGTTATACGCACTTACGCTAATGTGTAATGGTAGGGTGATGGCGAGATGAAATGGAGGACCTACAGTTTAACGTGGAATCCGAACCACGGTGGAGGCCTGGCATTCCTCACATTCACAAGATGTCTTGTCAGAGGTGAAGGAAGGGTTTGGTAATCAGATAAATCTGTGCCGGGACCGAGGATTGAACCCCGGCCGCCAGCACAGAAGTCTGACACCTTACCCC
>CABEEJ010001468.1:0-25783 GCA_901482245.1 Timema douglasi
AGTAGCTAGGGTTACTACTTTAAATTATACTTATACTTATATATATATAAGTATAAGTATAATTTAAAGTAGTAACCCTAGCTACTTGAGGTGGTAATAAGATTGTATGATAGTTTATTATAGTATATTAACCTGCCTTTTATAATTTCTGGGTTTTTTAAGTTAAAAAGTTTGAATTTTATATAAGTAATGAATCTTAATTAATAGACATCCAAGTATATTCCTCAAGTTAAAACTTACTTCCCCCTTCACCAAGTTATCTTTCTTAACGTGTCCGTTCTTCCAAGTATTTTTATATATATCTTCTCACTTATTTTATACCTCCCCAAGTATAATACATATAAAGTAACCGTATAAAATTACCTTTTTTTTCACTTTTAAAAAGAAACTCTTGCACTAATTAGCTCCACCAAGTTTGTTTACTCTCCTTCCTTCAGGAAATGTCAAGTTGTTCCGGAGTTTTCATCCCTTAGCCACCCTCCCACCCCCTCACCCATTTCTTGCACGTGACCTCGCTGGATGAAAAGAGAAAAGGGATGTGGGGGAGGGGGGGCTTCTAGAGGAAGCGGGTTACATCCAGGACGGCTAGACGTACACGGCAGCTCGTCCCGTCCGACCATAAATAACACTCAGAAAAGATCCTGACTCTTCTTTTTCTTCCCGTCCTGCGAAGATAGAGAGAGAAAAAAAAGAGAAACGTGTACATTCTTCCATTCTTATATCGCAACTCCTCCTTTCCCTAGCGAAATATGAGTCTAGGCATGGCAGGACGAGCAAAGGGGTGGATGCGGGTAAAAAAATACACAGTGTGAGTATGGGATGTCGGGTGATGGGGTGATGGGGTGATGGGGTGAAGGGGTAGATTGGGAAGAAAAGAGGAAAGTGCGTAAGAAAAGGCGACAGCAATAAATAAAGGGGTGACGTGTATAAGCGAAGAGTGACCAGGTGGGAGGGAGGGACGCAATGAAAGAAGATATAAAGGGTAGGCAAACTATGACAAAAATAGGCCAGTGAAATGTTGCTTTTGGAGGGAGTGACACTTTTTTTTAAAAGTGTGTACTAAACGGGGGAGGAACAACTGTTTCCGGCAGGAACCGCCGAAAGAAACATACAATTTTGAACTGCTACGGGTGAAAACAAAACATGCCAAAATGAGGAGGCTGAGTTGTGAAGATCTGCATCAGCGTCACAATGTAGAGAGTATAGAAACACTTTTTAATAATATGGAAGTACAAGGAACGTGAGGTAAGGCCAGTGTTTTTTTTAGTTCTTATATAAAAACATTTTCTTTTTGCCAAATTAATAAAGTATTGCTCCAGCAGAAACATGGAGTTTAATTTTCTTCGCATAGATATATTAACAATTCTTGAATATCTGTTAAGGATGTCCTGGAATGAAATTACCACTTTTTATTTCCATTTAAAAAGTTTCTCATCTAGTGTCAGATAATCATCAACTTTTGATTTCACTATGCGAAGAAAATTAGACTCTTATGTATCTACGATAGCAAAACTTTATTTATTTGGACCAAACTTTTTTTAATATTAAAAACTGCATAAAAACACTGACCTAAGCCCACGTTACCTTCACTCCCACCCTAAAAGAGCCAGTCAAAATTAAAATTCAGCCTTTAAACTCAGTCAGCAGTGTTAACCGCTCAGCTAATACAGTTGAATTGGTAATCATGGGTGCATACTCCAGTTGATTCATGTTTTAAACTAGTTTAGGATACAGCATAATGTGGACGTGTTGGTTACTTTTGCCTCCAACTTATAGTGTGGATCATATTTTGAAATAAACAAAATCCATACCCTATGTCTATTAATTTGTTGGGGTCGTTAGGTCTAAGAGTCACACTCGCAATAGACCGTATTTTCGGTGACGTGGAGCTCAAACTTAGAATATCGTCTGGATTCACTAGGAGCTATTTTCCAAATATGTGGACCATACTGTGGTTTTCCCATTCCACCTCCCTCCTTCCACGCTAATGCGGATACATTTCCTCCATTTGTATTTCTCACTCTTACTCCGTCATAGCTTTTTTTTTGTAAATGCAGTGCACCAATTCATCCAGGATATCTAGTTTTTTTAAAAATTTGTTTAGTTTACCGTTGGTATATCTTATAATTAACCCAATATTAAACATAATGGCACTAATGAATCAAATAGCCAAAGCTATTATTTATGCTTTTTTTAAGTGAGGATTAATCCATCACGTCCATAATAGACTCTGCCTTAAAATATGAGTGAAGAATGACCGTGGACAGGGGACGAATCCTGGATATTTCAGCGGTTAGAGCATTGGCGTACTAAGCCAAAGGTCCCGGGTTCAATTCCCGTGTCCTGGTGTCATTTTTCAATTTTCAGAATAATGCCCCTATATTAAATATTATATTCGAATAAAAGAAAGAAAAAAGTCTCGAAATGTGATGGTTTGAACGCCCATAAATGTGGAGGAAAAAAAAAATTGTTTCAATCAGTCATTAGTGAGTTTAACTTCAAAATTGATTAAACTCGCCTTTCTCCTTCCCCTCCCCCCCAATCCACCGTCAACAAGGGAACCACAAAACACACTTTTTCCAAATATAAAATGTCTACGAATTCCTCGTAGTAACCAAGGTTTAAGCAACGGTGCAATGGAAGGATTGATGAAGTGAGACCCAGATTAGCATGTGTAATCTTGCCCCTATAACCACATCTCCCCACTATATAAATTACCGCTACCCTATATGGGCACTTCCAAATCAGTCCCGCGATATGTGGATGTGATGTAGGGTGACGGTATGAGCTGTCATCATGGCCCCGAAACGGTGTAAACAAGTTTGAAAGGGTTCATGCGTGCAAGACCTTTTGTAAAATAGTTACTCACTGTCGCATCACACTTGCCCACTGCGTCGAAATACCTTATCTTCACTACTTGGTTAATTGGGCTTTCACACACCTGCATTCATTATAATATTAAAATAACTTCAGGTAGAATATATTGTTGGTGTTGTTAAGAACTTGTCATTTTTTTTTTTGTACATAAAGTTTACTAAACGATCGAGCTTGTTAATAAATAAATTATAACTAACTCAAGCATACAACAATGTTTGAATATTTCTTCTTAAAGTGGTTAACTAGATGTCTGAGGGCCCTTGCTAAGTGGTAAATCAGAAGTCACCATATTGTCACTGAAGTGACACTATCATAGTGTCAGTCAAAATGTAAATCTAACCACTATCATTGAGTTTATCCAAATGGATCGCGCTCGAATCTCTCTTGGGAAATACAGCGAGGATTTATAAGGCAGGCTGTTGTAATCAGTAGGTCCCAGGCACGATAAGGACTGAGAATAAACAACAGAAATATATATAAACTGTATTTTTATTTTTGTCCGTCAAAAAATTGTAAATATGTGCGCCACGATTCTTCTTTGTTACAGACGAGAATCCTCAGTCCTATAATATTTCAACATTGCCGTTTGTTTTAAATGTGACGTTTTCAAAATTGCACTTGTTAGCTTCATTTATTCGGAGACTTTATCATGCGAGGATTATGATTCAAATACCAAAGAAAAACAAAAGTTGAAAATAAAAGGAAATGAATGGCTCCCTTGGCCCCCGTCTTCTCTTCCCCTTCTATTCCCCTGCGATGTTAATATACAGTACTTAGGGGGGCTACCTACCGGAGCGCTAAGACGCATTGCAGACGTTCAGAAATCTCGCGTTATTTAAGAATTGGTTTGTTACTTTAAAATATGTCTCACTTCAAAATTGAGGTAAAAACTATTAAAGCTGAAAACTTTACATCTCAAGTTTTATAGTTTAAAAAAAAATCAATAAAACGGTAGAATCAAAGTAACTTAATAAATTTAGAAAAAATTTCAAAACAACATTAATTTTTAATAGCGTCAAACCAAGATGTATTATAATCCATAAATGCCACTACCATAGAAAAAAATTCAGTTTGAAGACATTAATTTCTCTTCTCTTTCTTTATTCAGTTCATGTCCATATATCTTGTGCACGACCACATATCATGGTGAATATTAGCAAAACAAGTAACTATCATTAAATCTTGTGTGCGTGATTTGGTAATAGCAAGGCCATGTTTAGGAGTGGACGCATGCACGGAAGAGACATGAGAAAATTGTCTTTCAAACCAAATTAAAACACGATATCTTAGCAATGAAGTAGAGTTTGAGGGAAATGTCGTTAAAAAATGTGTTAACAATTTAAAAATGTATTGTTTCAAAACATACCTTGAAGGCTATATTTAGAGGAGGTGTACTCACATTCGTGTGGTGGGAGGGTGGAAATCCTAAATATAAAACCCACCCGACCAAGATTCAAACCTCGATCTCCCCATCCTCGTCAATCCAGTCAACACTATTTATTTATTCAATTTAAAAAAAACATAAGATTAAAACACATACGTGCACTTACGTAACTATCTTTTAATTTACAAAGTCACTGATATTTCTTGAAACGAGTTTTACTCTTTGATGAAATATCCCAAACAAAGCGGAGACAATAACAATGTTAGGGTGTATCAAACATTACATTGTATTTAATTGGCTATTTAGTTTTTTGATAGTTTTATAATCTTTTCGGTCAAGGTTTATTTACTCAACCTAGTACGTAAACATCGCCCTATTTCATGGGCTATAATAGACAAAACCTCCACCTCATATTATATAGAGTCAAACTTCTCACCCGCGCGCACTCTCTTAGCACAGCTGTGAGTTATGGCCAACTGTTTTACAGCCGACAGGGGCGCGCGCACTTATGACAGCAATAAATCCTCCCCCACCCTTTTCCTTCGGTGAAGGTGATCCTTTGTGTCCAGTTGTCACCCCTTTTAACAACCCCTTCAAGCCTATACCCCTCTCCCTCTTCTCTCTTTTATCTTGGACCGCATCTCGGGGTAATCCCTTCCCTGACACCTGTGTCGTAGATTAGGAAACTTTTGGGAACCACGCTGTCTTTGAGCTTTTCAAAATACCTCCTTGGTGATTTGACAAACTAGATGTGGGCAGTAAATATTGCATCGTCTTGTTAGAGGGATATAACTGTGCCGGGACCCGCTTCGGTGGCTGGACGGTCTAAACCGTCAATCTCGCAATAGACAGGCTGGTGCAATGATGACGGGGAGATCGGGTTTTGATCCCAGTCAGGCGTACGAAAGTTGGGGTTTCCTAATTGTTTTACAATCTTTCTCCACGTAAATGATAATATTATTATTATTATCATCATCATCACGTCTTACTACCCATTCGGGCTATACGCAAACGCGTAAATGTTAGTACATCAACTATAAATTTAACCTTACTAATTCCTTACACATTAGCTTAATTAGTACATATGTATTTAACCCAAACGGATATTAAAACGAGATTCTATTTTTTAAATCTATTTTGGGGAATATCAAGGGATTGGGTAAACTCTATTTTTGAATGTGTTTTTTAATTAAACTTTAATGATGTTAAAATAGTTATCCTAAGTCCCCTTTGGCTGTCGAAATGCTTTTATTCCCTTTTATTTTTTACCAGAATTGACAGCACATATTTAGAAGGGGAAGGGAAAAAAGAAGAAACTTGTTTATTGAATATATGAATAAGTTACATTAAGAAAATAATGGGAATTATATTGGACTTTATGTCAAATTAAAATGTAAAACGTCCATAAAGTAAAACACTTTTAGCCATAAATAATTTGATTTAAACAAAAGACTTACATTTCTATCAAAGCGAAATATTTAGTACTTTTGAACATTTTCTGTTTATTTATGAACCTATCTTACGGGCGATCAACAGGAATATTATCTACACGTCTACAGCTACTCTGTCAGAAGTCACATCTACACATCTAAATGCGGTTATCTGCATAGCTAATTTAAATTCTCACTTTAAGTTCTATCGCGTCTTTGGGAACAGAATGTATCACTCGCTCCTAGTCAGTCCTGGCACTACTTTCAATAATGTTTTGGTATTGATATAATCTTCTAGCTCGAGCTTGTTATAGGATTAGTAAGGCCCAGTTGGGATTTTTGTAGGGAGGAACTCTTCAAAATACAAACAAAATTTTCTGTTGTCAAAATGAATGATGGTTTACTATATTATTAGTTTTATTTTATAGGCATTGACAATTTTTATTAAAAGTCATGCAAGACACGTGAGTTGATGTATGAATACGTTAAAGTAGATATAGTAGCTTTACTATTGGTCAAATAAGGAAGTCTCTTCCTATGCAAATTGGACCTTAGTAGATTTTCGAGGCGGCAACGTATAGAGCCTCATTCAAATCTGACGCGCTCTGGGGATGTTTACCTCATTCACCGCACGTGGCCAGAAGCAGCACTAGTCACGAATACTCTCGGAATGTTTCAAGGTTCTACGTAATATAAATTAGAGTTTAAACAATTATACGTATTCATATAGCGGAGAAGGTGGAATTATGGGCTACTGGTTTGTTTTAAGATTGAAATTTAAACTCTTTTCAATATTGAGCTACGACATTGGGTTCACGTGTAGCTAAACATGTTTTCTTTAAGTCAGTAAGTTTAAATTATTATTTAAAAAATGTTCTACACTTGGCATTTTTAATAAAAACCTTAAAGTCCCATTATTTAGAATCAGGGTCTAAATATGGGCTACCCTTCAAGTTCAATAAAATATTGTAAACAAAATGTGGTTTAAGAAAAAAAAACTTAAGCTGTTTAGGGAAATTGTGTGTAAATAAACAAAAGTTTGTATAAGTCTATATTAACCAATTTTTAAGAAATTCAGATACAATTTTAAGACAAAAAAGGTCAACAAAAATTTTACAATCTATAAACAAAATTCTAGAGTATATAAACATGACAATGTTTTACTACCTATTTTGTTACTACATATTTGTGTTACTGCAAGTCTTCTCTGCTTCAACTTCACATCCCATGAAGTCTGAATCAGTAAAATGTTTTGTTCGAGGGAAAGATTCCCTTTGCCTTAGGGCCATTGACTTCGATTTCCCCTGTTTGGACCTTCAAGTAAGCTTCTCGTAATAGTTCCATTATGTCTTAACGAGTGATCGCTTTAATTTTGAATCACACAAATCAAAGAACGTCTTGTCTAGCGTAAGCTTTCACATATGAGTACCGCTTTTTCTGCTCTATCATAGCCACTAGCTTGGTATTGAACGTTCAAATAGTTTGTCAGGTTACAGCACCAAAGGGAGTTGAAACTTCGATGTAAATATTCTAGTTTTTTGTTGAGAAACCATAAACATTGTCCTTTTTCAACAAAAGAATTTGTGTTGTGAAATGAGATTTTTAGAGAATTTTGTTGACATTCTCACTATTAATAAAAAATAAACTCAACCTTTTTTGGGTTAGCACAATTTTGGTGCGGTTATTTGGGCCCGATGAGTTGATGTGATTATAATGAGGTTTGAATCTCAATTGGATGTACTGAGGGTGGTTTTTTAGAAAATGGTTTTCTACTCTCCATCAATGCAAATGCGGGAACACTTCCTTTAAATATAACCTTTATAAACTATTAGCATAACTAGTACATAAGCATATAACCCAAATGTATGATAAGACGTGGTTCTAAAAAAATAGTGTGAAGCTTACTTAAAAAATTAAGCACAGTAACAACTTAATATCGTGATTCATATACATTGAACAAAATGAAAATAAGTACATTTCCAAATGATCGCGGATCTGCGATTAAGGTGAATACAGTGGTCTCGTTAGCTACGGGGAGGGGGTACACGCCCCCCTACTCGCTCCCCAGCAATCTGCTTAAATGGGACCCATAGTACTGTAAAAGAAACAGTGAATGATTTAATTCCGTAAATTATTGAAGATCCACGTTTGGAACCGTACTTAAATTTGTAAGGTAGCTTTCTTTTATAGACCCTATTACTTAAATAATTAATTAAATATAGGGGGAAGTGGTGTATTTTTGTAAGTTTGGCAATTAATTTTCGAGTTACTAATGCCTTAGAGTACGCAAGTAAGTATAATATTCGTGTTATTTATTTGGTACGAGATAAATTGAAGTTTGTTATTTGAGATAATATAAGATGAAAAATCTGACTTGAAATTTAGGATGTGGAACACGTGCAGTTTAAAAATGTAAATTATATTTATTTTAATTTATTTTAACGACATATTAGTCAACTGGGTTGAGACTCCTTCTGGGACCTCCTTGATACTGGCAAACCCAACAAAACAAGATCATCGCCTGTCTTAATGGCGTAAAATATTATTTAATATATAAAAAAAAAAAGAATCCGCCAATAGGCCCATTGTATAAATGTACATGGTGGTAATAGGCAGAGAGGGAAAACGGCAAAAACCTGGGAATGTCAAGGAAGTTAATTATAAATAAGTAAATGTAAGAGAGTTTAAACTATACACAGATTCTTCACCTAAACATTCATAAAAAATTGAGAGATTTTGCTTCTCTGTGTTAACATAATATGCATTAATACGGTAGGGCTAAAATAACTTTTGCTGATGTTAAATCGCAGTTAGGATTGTTTTTGAAAATAGGTGATCATTGCAACAAACAGAAAAATGGCCACTCGTATAAAAAAATGCAAAATGGTTAAGTCGGGATTTTTTATTTTAATGCTTCCGGGAAAACCTGGAAAGGTCAGGGAATTTTATATTACGAGTTTTGTAGTCAGGCTGCGTATGATCTGGTTTGCCAGTATTGGTAAGTTCGGGGCTCGATTATAGACAAAGTGTGTACATATTATTTCTCCCCAAAAGGTTTTAAACTTTCTTTTCACGAAAATGTGTGTAAATTTCCCATAAACTATCCTTTTCTAATATGAATCCTTTTAACAAACATAAATAATATACAACTATATGTATTCCAAGTTGGAATGGGTTGTAAGATGTGGTGGGAAATAATATATAAACGTCTTGATTGTACAATAAATTGGGAGGCTGCCTTGTGACGTTCGTTCACCACAATACGTATTGGTTGTCCATTGTTTTTACGTGTTCTTTTATCATGTACTACGTACACTTTCCAATGCTATTTATTTTATCCCTTGTTCGATGGTATTCATTTCCCCATTGGCTTAATTTTATTTCTACTTACCTCCTCTTTTTATCCAGGAGGAAGAAGGATTGGGGGGGGGGGTGGCTACGTGGCTCTTTCTCCCCCACCACAGGATCGTCCTATTGAAATGAAGGCGAACAAAAGGTCCCGATAATGGGCCGCGTAGTGTTACTTTATAGCGCACTCCCCCCCGATCTCGGCTCCTGGACTCGCGTACACTCGATATACCAACAATTTATTGAGCTTAATTTAGTTTTAACCATCAATTCCCGAGAGAAAGAGAGAGATGGTCTGATTGTGAAGGCTTCGAAAGGATGCACTAGTTATCCCCGCTACTCCCCTTCAACGACTACATGTAGATGTGTTCCGCCCTTATTAAGCTTCTATTCTCACAACATAGCCACCAAACTGTCCAGAAAATAGAACTTCAGCTTACGAGGTTTTCGTATCTTTGTTTATTAAGGTGTGGGCGTCCAATTAAACAATTCTTTGCGCCATCCATTTAATCAATTCTTTGTGTAAGGTATGCGCTGTCTGTTTTAGCAATACTTTGCGTAGGTGTGCATAATAAATTTAATCAATTATTTGTGTAAGGTATACGCTGTCGATTTGTATCAATTCACTGTGTATGTATTAGTAAACATTCTATATTTGTAACAGGTACTATACCTAAAAGAGTTTAAAAGTGACCTTGGAACGCCTGCATTTTAAAATGCTTGCAACGTTTATTTTGATCGAAACTAATCCTTCAGCACAACCTCGGCTGCGTAGAATGATAAATTACTACATTTAAGTTATGAAACTTGAAGGTCCCTCATGAAGCTCCAAACTAATTGGTTCACTATATCTTTGAGGCACCATGGTGTAGTTGTACCGCAACCTTCATTAACTTGCTTTCGTCATGTTGGTATGAATATAGCCCGGCCTTGGTAGAAACATTAACACTTTCATCCGGGTATAGCTTTACTTAAGTAAAAATACAAACATTCTTATCATAACGAGATGGGTATAGCTTGATTACAATAAAAACACAAACTGTTCCAGCATGATAAGACGTGCATATCTTGACTTCAATAAGAAAAAAACACTTCCATCATAACAGGACGGGTATAGCTTGACTTTAATAAAAACCAAAACACTATCACGTGGTCATTATGAGACTGATACTTAAGTCCACCGAACATTTTAAACTAATAAATAGGGTGGCAACCATTGTATCATCGAAATGTAGAGTTCTTAAGGGTATTTGAGTTTCAAGAAAATAACGGAGTCCAGATTTGAAATATATATTTTACATTTTGAATTGGAATTAGTTTTAGAGCTCTAATATTTCTTATCGGTGGCTCAGACCCAACATAATTACAGGGCAGACTTAAAAACCAAACCCAAAACATTAATATATAATTTAGTTGAATATATTAACGTTATAGGGCCGAATTGCTGCATTGAAATTAATATTATAGCATATAGTTAATATTTATTTTCTGACTCTTTTTATGTTCAAAACTTTTTCCAAGTTTTGGATTTGAACTTGAGAATCAGAATTCTTGGATAAAATTAGATTTGATTGCTTTATTAAAAACTATTATTAAGGAGATGCGAGGTGATTTTGCAGTTTTTATAACAAAACTTTGTTTATTACCAAAATATATAAGATATGTTTCCAATACAAATATAGAGTTTAATTTTATTCACATATCATCATTTCTTGAATATTGGTCAAGGATCTTCTGGAATTTAATGACAATCTTTTTCCTTCATTTAAAAGTTTTTCATCTAATGCCGCTATGTTCATGACAGATAGGCCTATCAAACAACTGTTGAAAATTACACTCTTGTGTTTCTACAATAGCAATATTTGATTTATTTTAGCAAAAAAAAAAAACCTTTGTTATAAACACACAACTAATATAAACACACAACTAAAACTGGCATGACCCAGCCCACCTTAATAAATCTACAGACTGTATTGACATACTTTTTGTGTTGTACTTTTCATACAAAATATTACTTTATTATGACTTACTTTGTTTATTGGCAGCCATACTCTACCATCCAAGCTATGTTTATCAAATAATGTTGTTAATTTATCTTGGTCAAGGGGGAATGGGGGATTCCTCTTTGCATATGGTTAGATAAATCCACAAACCATTCGATTACTTTTTCTCGTCGCATTCGGGTTGTACAAATATATTACGCTAATGTGGTACGAATAAGGGGTTGGGGGTGGATAAAACCATGGCATGCTTCCCACAATTGAGTAAGCGGGTGGATTTTATAGGGGTGGGGTTGGCACAACGAACCCTTTTGCCACTAACCTCAGCTTTCTAGAGTGGACCCACTACTTTTTCATTCAGGTAGTTCCTCATTTTGTCCTCACGAGGATTAGTTTACCCCGTTCCAGAACCATTGCTTCACAGATGCATTTCAGACGTACCGGGGATTGAACCCGGGACCTCTGGATCTGTAGCATGGAACTTGGACCTCTAGATAACAGAGGTGTTTGTATGAATAAGGAAGGGAATTGTACCCGCGTTCAAGTGGGAGGATATTTGGAAACCAGTTAGAAATAAATGATCCTCAGAATACTCAGCTGGCATTCGAACTCCATCATGTGTGTGTGTGTGTGCGTGTGTGTGTGTGCGTGCGTGCGTGCGTGCGTGCCACCGACAAACCAGATTATACATTACAAACACTATTGTATGCTCTCCCATCTGAGTGGGCTCTAATAGAATTTAAACTCAACCCTTACTGAGGGGTTGTGACTTAAAAATTGACCTTTAGCTAATAATATACGGATGGTTCGGATTCATGTAAAGTATATTCAGGAGGCATATATGTTAGATGTATCCCAAGTGGAATAGATGGCTGTTAAATCATAATAGTAAAATACTTGTGGCCTTTATTAATGGTGTTTATTTACCCCCCTTGGTGCCCGCATTGTCTAAGGCATCATTCTCGCAATACACTGGACTGCCGATGACGGGGATATCGGGCTAGGAATCTCAGTCTGGGGTACTGAGGGCGTTTTTTTATTAATGGTTCTCCATTCTCCTTGCACGCAAATGTCAATACACGTCATATACAATTAATATTTTATACTCCTTTGCACATTAGCATAACACCCGAATAAGGCGGGTGATAAAAATATTTAATTAGTTTTAATCTTCAAATACCTCAATATTTTACAATTTTAGGGGAGTGGTCATCACTCCAGACTGACTCGGATGGCCTGTTTGATCCTGATCATGTGTAGACCTGTGTAGTAATACAATCTGGACGGGCTGTCCCACTATTCTCCACACCCTCACCAGTGGGCATGCGTACAAAGGCGCACCTCTCGTCTTGTTTATTTTTCTGGTGATAAAGAAGTTGAGGGTTAAAACCACATCCGGGTACACCGATATGCTGTTTTTCCAAAATGGTTTCACATTCTACCACCACTCAAGTGCTGTTACACTTAATTTAGAATTGTGCCTTCCTAATACGACCAGAGTGTAAATTCACAGACAGCTCCAACGGGTAGTAGGCCACTGTGAGAGGGCAGGACACCTTGATGTAGATAAATAAAAGAACAAGTCCAGTGTCCCCGATACGAGAATGAACCTGGTACCTTCCTGGCTAGAGCTGTCTGCTCCACTCTGATTTCAATCGCCGTAATTACCTTAAAATTACATAACATTTACTAACCCCCCTGCAGCGTCAGGAGAAATTGACCAAATGTTAAATACGGATGGATTAAAAGTTTAAAACTTGATGCCCTCAGTGTACAACATGCAAACATTGTAAGGGAGGCTGGGTAAAACAGGGACGCAAAGAGGGATGGTTTGGTTAGAGGGGGAGGGAGGTGGTTATTGGGAAGGGAGAAAAGGAGCCTAATTACATTTTGAGGTGACTCCAGTACGCCGGCTCGGAATGTATGCATTGCATCACGCGGATCGTATTTTAATGCAATTCCGTCCATTATTCCGCGACTGCCATTAACACGGCCCCTCCTCCCCCTTCGCCCCCTACCTCCCCGCAACCCTCTCTGACTGAAACCACCCAGGCTACCCTTGTCTGTACAATCACACACGCAAAATAAACCTTTCAATACATTTGCGTTTCTGATAATACCTAAATGTATTAGTTTTAGAAACACTCTAGCTCCCATTCTTCCCGTGTTATTTTTTTTTTTAAATTGGTTCCTTAATAAAACCAAACAGTATTATTTCCGAACAAGGAGAATAAGTGCAATCTAATTTTATTCGACAGGAAACGCGCACTCACTTTATTTAATCGTATTTACGGGCAGAAACCTACTAACGTATGCCAGTTCATGTAAAGACAATAGCTATGAATTCATTCCACATTGGGACTGTAAAAACAATCTAGGCCTATATTAATTGTTTATTTCTCGACACTAAAGTCAGCTCCAATCGATAGTTTAGCAGTGGTTTTGGCTTATGGCCTTGGTTTTAGTCCCGGTGAAACCAAATATACCCTTCAATTGTCTGTAAACACGAATTACAATTTGAGTTAAAGATACGTAGATAGACGCGACCATTTTTGTTAATAACAAACCCGAATCAGGGGCACGTGTCAGGCTCATGCTAGTCTTGGTTTACCGGTGACAGGAGTGTCGGGGTTAAATCCCCCCCATGGGTAATGAAGTTGCTTTTGAATAAATAGTTCCCTTCCCTTACAACACAAAGATGCAAATTCATTTCCTCTAGATTCTAACTATCTCATTCTTACCCCAGTAGCGAAATTAAGAGGTGTTTAGCGCTAATGGATAGTAAGGCCGGCACCACACTGTACCACGGATACACCACGTATTTTTGCCGGCGAGTCTTCCGCCGTTATTTGAATTAAGCTTGATTCACTTGTTCACCGTAAATAGAAAGCAGAATCTGAGTGGCTCAGCAATTCTCACGATGTGTGTTGACCAATGTTGCACTGTAACGCAAAATTAGAACAGCTGGTATTCAACATAATTATTTTATTTTCTACTGGATAAACGTTTAGTTTGGATGATGATTACGGCTTCTTGTTTTCAAATCCTAATGCAGTGTCGTGGCACAATCCAATACATCGATACCCTCGCTTTACATTAATCGTTAAATCTCCTCACAATAGCCAACAAATCTGTCTGCTTGCTTCTAGCTCTACGGCACATGTGCTGTCAAATGCGCATGCACACATATTTGAAATGGTTGGTTCTGAGATTTGATTGGTTCTCCAGTGCCGAACATCTCAGGCAGAATGGATGAAGTAGAGATGAGATTAACTTTAGCAAAATAGCTCGCGGCGATGAGGTGGAAATCTTGGGTTGGCTTAGAGCTTATCACGTGACTACGTTTATTTTCTGCGTTTGTTTTTCGGCGAGCGTGCGAATTCACAGTAAGACACACTATAGCGGAAGATTACTTGCACTCGAATTATAAAACGTTCGGTGTCAAAAATTGGTCCGGTGGGAATGCTCGTGGTCGACTAGCCGAGTCCGTTCGCACGAGAATCCGTCGGTTTGTCGTCTCCTAGTTGGAAACACGTAGCTGCAACATGACGGAGTCTACAACAAACAGATTATTAACCGGTCGTAACTGAGCAAACGATCGTGTCGGCGTATTGACGCACTACGCTCTAACGGATCCTTCGTAAAATGTGCCACAATATAAGGATTTGTATAGAACGAAATGTGTCAGCATTCCGTTACCGAAATTCGCGGCGTATTTTCTCTCCAGCATGGTTCTGGTCAAAGACGTGGTGGAAAAATCAATCAAGTTTAATACTGAATATACCTTGCTTACTACACGATGCTAGTAAACAAACTATAAAAGGGCATATTACAGTGCAATTGTGTCAGTATAATTGAGCACAGGGATGATATTCCAGGGCTTAATCGTGATCTGGTACTTTGGGCATGTTTACTCTAATTAATTATAATTCTCTTATCCAACATTATCATGGGACAGCGTCTATTCACCTTTCTTGGGCTATCCGTATAGTTTACTTTAATGTGGCAGGTAGGGTGGTAAAATTGAGAGTAAGTGTACCTTCATTTTCGTGGAGACGTTGGGGGCAGCTTTCTAAATAAAATACAACTTAATATGGAAAGCTGACACTCGAACAACAGACATGAGGCTGACGCCTTTGTTCAAGGGCCTTCTGGTACAGTTTTTGTTCTATTAATCTGCTTAGTGCCCAAATTCCTTAATTCCAACCAATATGCGTAAGGTCCCCTTTGGGTTTATTGCTGTGTTGGGATATAAGCTTTATAGTAGGATCGGTTTAGGAAGGATCTTTTGAGACACTTCAAGCTGTTACTAGATATACTTTTATGTATTCACAACCTAAGGCATTTATTATGCAGCTGCTCTCTTTGGCAGATATTGTCAATTTCAATTACTATTAGAAAAACGCTCTGAAAATGTTGGTACTTCCACAACTCTTTAAAAATATACTTAAAAGGTAAAGTCTTTATTGAATGGTTATCTAAATAAATATAAACACCACCTGAGATTCAATTTATATATATTCCAAAGTGGAAAGATGGAGTGAAATGTCTTGTTTTATTTTGATATGACTATTCAGACATATCCTACAGTATTCTAATGCCAACTGAAGCGTTATTTCCCTACTGTCAGTTTCCGTGGCGATATGAAGGTACTGTACACTACCCTCGCCCCAACCCCTCCAACCGCTCCCCGCTGATCCAATTTGACTTGGAAGCGTTGTAATAGGCTCACTTCTGTAATGTGGACCTGTCATTCAAAACCCTATAGCGCGCGCAGTATACAGTACAGAAATGTTGATGTATATACCTCCCCCACTCCTCGAATAAACAGCGGGTTAAGTCTTTCCTTTCCATTATGAAAATAGAGTTGATAGTCAAAGAGTGTTACTCCATTGTTGTGTGTTTTGTTTTTGTTTTTGCATTTTTAATGTGTACTTTATGAACAAACTGATTATATCATGGCATACTAACTTTATTCTAGAACAGACACAACACCCAGTTACCCCATCTGTTAATTCATCACTGTAACGGAGTAAAAGGGGAAGCCCCAATTTCACCTAGGCTTATTCTTTTGACCATGCTGTGAATTGAACCTGTGGTCTTGAATAGGAAAACACCCTATCCTCTGAGCTAAGTCAATTCAAGGGCAATATTTGAATAAAGAATCATGCGAAAATATGATTATAACAATACCAAGTTTTACGCCACCATAATACACGCACAGCATCTCTGGCATCGTATCTAGTAAAATTCCTATCTTTGGTCACGTGGTCTCGGACGTCACACTCATAATAATAATAATAATAATAATAATAATAATCGACTTTAATGGCGAAGTTAAGGCTACTACTGCCTTAATAGACTAGACTGCCAGTGATGAGAGTATCAAGGTTCTAGGAGGATTTTTTCTTTATTTGTTTACTTCCCCTTACGCAAATGTGAGCACATCTCTTCTATTCTACTTTCCTCATCTATACCCTATTAGTGTAACTCTGTGACTAGCCCGAATGGGTAGTAGTATTAGGTGCACATAAGGTTGTGAGGTTTACCCAATTTCCCTACGAATTGACTTTACTGACATCAAGGAAAGTTACTAGATCTAATTTCATGTATTCATACGTCAAGTCATGTGATCTTTAACCCTTACTCTTGATAGATTTTATAAAACTACATAATACAAAATTTAACAAATAAACATAAACATGAATTATTTTTATCATTATCGACTGCAAAAAAAGTCTATATTTTTAAAAGGTAAGAAAATAAAGCTATACTTATAAAATCTCGAAGGTGTAATCTTTCAAAAACATCTCTTTAATTCCCATTTCCCAGACGATTATCTTCCATCCCTATATGTTAGCTCATGACTTCCTTTACGTATTTATTATTATATTACTTGTATTGATTTTACAAATGATAAATTCATTATTTTTTTAAATAAGAGGGGAAAGCGTGCTTGACGGAATCGACTGAGACGATAAAGCGTCTCGCGACATCTTGATTGTCACTTCAGGAAAACATTTTCTCATGCCTGTCTTCTTTGACCGACTGGGATATGAAAGGTAACAAAACAACATATATTTCCTATTTTGTCACATGATTTGTTAGCCGTGGTATCATGCTGAGGCCTTTAAAAGACGAGAACAAAAATTATACATAATATATTATTATTATTATTTTATTTTACCTTGTAGAAGAAAGTATTACTTTTATTATTTTATCTTTTTCTTATATATGTATATAAAAAGAGAGAGGTGTATGTGTGTTGCCGGTGGAGGTTAAGTTTCGGTGCGGGGCCCTACCTGACCAGTTTAGACCGAAGGAAAGATGCTGGTCGCAAGATAAGGGCCATACTGTAGCCACAACCCCGCTGGGCGACATTGTTATTATATTGTGTGCAGCCTCGCATACCATGGCTCTGCTCGACCAAGCTCTAACGAGGAACTCAACCTTTCATTCCGGAACTTTTTATTATTATTTTATATTATATCCTTCTTTTTCTTCTATACGCTTCTCAAGTTTCTCTCCCCCACCTTTCCCCCTCTCTCTGTCAAATTCTCGTGTGTGTAAACCCTCTCTCCCCCTTCCCCCTTATTCTTTCATACTCATAAGTATTTTTTGTACAGGTATTTTTTTATTACTATTTCTCTTTATATTATACCAAAGGAACTTAAGGAATGCAGGCTACACAAAGTATACTCGTCACTTAATTGAGGAAAATGTTTTCTTAAGAGGGAAATTGCGTAAAGTGTTCAGAAATATATGTGGATCTATTTAGGGGATGTCACACTTTTCTTTTATTTCTCTCTTCTCATGGAATAAAACGAATTAAAGTAATAATACGAATTAATTAGCCACTTTGGTGGTCGAATGGTCAATGAAATGTATGCGTCCCTGCAGAGTATGGCAAAATAATATATTCCGCTTTAAGGGGATTACTAGGAGATCGGGGTTCTAATTCTGGTGGGGTGTACTAAGGGTTGTTTTTCCCAAATGGGCTACCACTCACCCTCACCCATAAACGAGGTTACATTTCCTTGAAATTCAAGCTGCAGCATTATTTTCACATATGCGTCTTACCCGAATAAGTAGTGAAAAACGTCGTGACAAAAAAAAAAACACTTAAAAACGTTGTGTAAACGTTTGGGTATCAGGTTATTTGCACGTGTGCCCGAATGTTGACTACATTTTTATAATAAAAGGACTGTACTCGGGTATGTAAGATGGTCATATTACCTCTAGCTTGTTAGATTCTCTAAGTCTGTTGTGATGAACTCCCTTATTTTGAAATATGAAGAGAGGAGATTGGTTACTCAAGATAATGTTTGGTTTGTTGGTGTGTGAGAAGGTAAAAGCTTTTCAATGTAACTCAAAAACAAAAAAATAATATTTTGAAAGATTTCTATCGTAGATACATTCGTGCGCGAAAAGAGCTGATTTTATACCTTGCCATTGGAGAAAATAATAGTGAAGTTTTTCACACACTATTTACTTTCCTTCGTATGGAATTCAGTACAAGTTGACTTGGAACCATGTGAACAAGTAACTATTGGGGCACCAGTACTAGTGGTCACATGGTATATGACTCTAGTCACACATTGACGGGAAGTTTGAGGTTTGAATTCTGGTTGGGTGCATTGTGGGTGAGGGGGTCCACTGTGTTTTTATCCATCCCCTATCCACGCAAATGTCGGTTCGTTTCTAAAACACCCTCCTCCATCCCTAATCCTTGAATCATTTCCTAAATATCAAATTTATAAGTATGGTTTACCGCTGCTGGGGTTGTCTTGAGTCGAATACCGGACGGGAATAATGATTTTATTTTTCTTATGATTTCCCACACACTTTATTTATCCTCACGTAAATTCGGGTGCATTTCCTCTGTATTCAACCACCCCTATCCAATTAGAGCAGGCTTAGACTACTTAAATACGTATAGCTTGAACCAGGTGTAATACTTTGCGTATCAGAAAAGTCGTGAACACCTTAGTAGTTAAACTAAAGTGTCCATTTTTGCTTAATATTTTCATTGACAGTCAATTTATAGGTTAATCATTGATCGGAGACAGAGAAAGTGGTTGCCATTTATATGGTACATAAATACACCCATAGTAATAGGTTTTATTTTAGTTCCATTGAACAATGCTAATAAATCAGATTTATATATGTAGTGATGTATATGAAAGTAGTGAACATTCTATCGCACCGAAATAGAAATGTATTAGTAAGACATAAGCATAATTATTTTTACAGATTCTTGATTATTTTGAAGAGAAGGTCCTTGTGGGGCCCGGGGATTCCTATGATTATATTTATAAGAGAAGGTTCTTTTGGTGAGGTGACCTGGCGGTCTAGGGGTAAGGTGTCGGACTTCTGTGCTGGCGGCCGGGGTTCAATTCTCGGTCCCGGCACAGATTTATCTGATTACCAAACCCTTCCTTCACCTCTGACAAGACATCTTGTGAATGTGGAGAATGCCAGGCCTCCACCATGGTTCGGATTCCACGTTAAATTGTAGGTCCTCCATTTCATCTCACAATCACCCTACCATTACACATTAGCGTAAGTGCGTATAACCCGAACGGGTAGTAAGACGCGGTGCTAATAATAATTCTTGTGGTGTAATGTGATTCCGATGATTATTTTTAAGAGAAGGTTCTTGTGGTTCCTGGTGATTCCTTTGATTATTTTTAAGAGAAGGTTCTTGTGGTGCCTGGGGATTCCTATGATTATTTTTAAGAGAAGGTTCTTGTGGTGCCTGGTGATTCCTTTGATTATTTTTAAGAGAAGGTTCTTGTGGTGCCTGGGGATTCCTATGATTATTTTTAAGAGAAGGTTCTTGTGGTGCCTGGTGATTCCTTTGATTATTTTTAAGAGAAGGTTCTTGTGGTGCCTGGGGATTCCTATGATTATTTTTAAGAGAAGGTTCTTGTGGTGCCTGGTGATTCCTTTGATTATTTTTAAGAGAAGGTTCTTGTGGTGCCTGGGGATTCCTATGATTATTTTTAAGAGAAGGTTCTTGTGGTGCCTGGTGATTCCTTTGATTATTTTTAAGAGAAGGTTCTTGTGGTGCCTGGGGATTCCTATGATTATTTTTAAGAGAAGGTTCTTGTGGTGCCTGGTGATTCCTTTGATTATTTTTAAGAGAAGGTTCTTGTGGTGCCTGGGGATTCCTATGATTATTTTTAAGAGAAGGTTCTTGTGGTGCCTGGTGATTCCTTTGATTATTTTTAAGAGAAGGTTCTTGTGGTGCCTGGGGATTCCTATGATTATTTTTAAGAGAAGGTTCTTGTGGTGCCTGGTGATTCCTTTGATTATTTTTAAGAGAAGGTTCTTGTGGTGCCTGGGGATTCCTATGATTATTTTTAAGAGAAGGTTCTTGTGGTGCCTGGTGATTCCTTTGATTATTTTTAAGAGAAGGTTCTTGTGGTGCCTGGTGATTCCTTTGATTATTTTTAAAATAAGGTTCTTGTGGTGCCTGGTGATTCCTTTGATTATTTTTAAAATAAGGTATTTGTGGTGCCTGGTGATTCCTATAAAGAATATATCTCATAAGTGAATTAATTTATTTAATAAATTGGGGGGAAATTTGGTGATTATACTATATCAGTCCAGGACATAAATCCTAGTGGGCGAGCTGTCATCTTAAATTAAACTTATTAATTAATCAAAAATAAATCATCAATGGTGATTTTATCCATTGATACACAATAAAGTTAAATTTGATGTCAAAAATATTGTATTACAATCAACGTCAATAGTTCCCAGTAAACAATTGTTCCCGAGAGATTGCCGCCGTGGTCTCCTAGTACAGTTGTGACAGCCAATCACGGTCCAGCTTGGCGGCGTGGAAAATGAAAACGAAACAACTGTGCTTGTATCGGGCGGAACGATCCTAGCTGGACCGACGGTGATTTGTCACATTATCTGATGAATCAGTGGGAACTTGTTCACGGGACACGAAATTCATGCACAGGATTTTTTTAACGTTTTTCCCCCTGGCGGTGCTCTATGTCTAACAACAACAAAAAATGGAGACTGGGGCTGGGGGAACTATCTGTAGGTGTATATTTCTTAGAACGCCAGAGGATGACCATTGGGTGGGCCAACGTAGTTTTTGAAGCACATGCAGCTATTATAATAATGATGATGCATGGCACTAGAAAAAAACACGGTGATTTGGTAAAGCGGGGGTGGGGGTGGGGGGGTCTCGCCCACCTTTGGTCAAAGTTTGGGGGAGGGAGGAGGATAACGCACTTGTGTAGAGATTATCCCTGTTTAGGGGCCCTTGATCTTTGGATGGAAGAGCTGGTTCCATAGTGACTTGCATTACAAGTAAGTTACTTTTTTATCTTTCAAACCGCAGGAAACAAGGTCTTAATAATGCGCTTATTATCGTCATTAAAGAGGAGAGGTAACCCCTATTGTGGGACCGAGGCGTCAGTCTCGTTTTGTCTCGGTTTCCTGTTATTGGGAATATGGAGGTTCTTATCCTGGCTGGGTGAACTGAGATGTAATTTTCCTAAATGGCTACCCAACTTCGGATATATTTCTTCTAAATTTTAACTTTCCCATGTTTATGTTAGTCATGTAAATTTAAGTGAATAGCCCGGATGAGTAGTAGCATGCGTTGCACGTCAGAAGAAAAAAAAAAGGAAAATAAACTCTTGGGGGCGGTAAGGTTGATAATCTTGTTTGTGATTTGGGCTATCATTATTCATACATTTTATATTGGTAGATTACCTGCCATTGCGTATTTCCATCATGCTATTTTTTATGTAGTGTGTCTAAATTGTTTTAATTTGTAAAGTATAATTATCTTTTAACTGTGACTCATTCTAAACTGTTGCTTTTCTTGTCTTTCCAGGTAAGTGTCTTGCTGTGAACATTCGAAATCTTGTTGAAGTATGACATCTGGTGAGAACAATCATTCCATTATATAATTAAGATAGTTTGTACGCAGTACTTATGTCAGTTGGCTTTAGGTACATATTATTATGAGTAAGTAAATGTGGTCCACCATTGAGTCAAAATCCTGAGAAAAATCTTTATTTTTGAAAACTAAGGAATAAGACTCTCTTGGTAGTTATTGGACTGGATGTGTCTCAATCTTTGAAGGCTTCAAAAATTAGTCTAAATGATCAAGAAATAATAAATAATACATATATATTCTTTTACTTAGTATTATCATTTTATACTATCCGTATTAACATGGATTAGTGACGTTTCAATTTTAGTCGGGACATATGAGGATACGTTGGTACTGGTATTCTTTTTAAGGTGGCATGAAAAATAAAATCACTTCATAACAGCCAATTGGAAGGGAAACACATCAAATTCGGGCACACTATCTCTGCAGCCAGAGTCGATGTAGGTATAGTTGGATTTTGATAGGAAGAAACTTTTTGAAAATACAAACTTTATTTCGGCCAGTAATGATATCATTTATAGCATATAACTATTGTTATTTTATAGGGGGTTATTGATAATATTTACCAAAAATAGTAGCTGCAGATCACATGACTTGACGCATGAATACGTGAATGAAGGTCTATTCCCTTTTATAGTTGTCCAAAAGGGTTCTTCGTATGAAAATTGGACTTTTACTCCCATTGATGTGAGATTTAAACCCAGTTCGGTTGGTCAGGGCAGGGGAGTTCAGGGTTATGATCCAATTAGGGTGCTACTGGGAGTGCAATTTTTATAAATTGTACTCATTACCCTCCCCCTATGAAAATGCGAGTACCCTTCATCTAAATCCTTCCTTCTCTATCCCTAACACATTAGCGTAATTAATAAATATGGACCTGCTTTGGTGGTCACATGGTCTAGGCGTCACTCTCGCTATAGACAAGACTGCCGATACCAAGGATATCGGGGTTCAAATCCCAGTCGGGTGTAATAAGGGTGGTTTTCCAAAATGGGTTTTCCCTCTCCATGAAAATGCGGGTACACTTCCTCCCTCATCCCTAGTTCATTAGCGTGAATATAGCCTGAACAGGTAGTAGTTGCTTAAATAAATGTAAAAAAATTGCCTATAGCGTAAATGGGCAGCGAGACTCGGGGACGGAAATATTATATTTATACTATCACCGCGTCTTACTACCCTAACAAATTTGGAGGTGTAGTCACCCTACCCATATTTTTGTGAAGGGAGGATAGAAAACCTTAGGAAAAAAACCATCCTTAGACCCGACCGGGATTCAAACTCTGATCTTCCAGTCAGCAGCCATCGAGTATATTGTGAGAGTAACACCTTAGGGTTCAGACCATGTGGACACCGAGGCGAGTAATATGAGTTCATTGCTTCGTGAGTGTAAGGTTTTAACTGTATACGTCTGGAGGTTTATTCAAAGAAATGTGTTTCACTCAAACTTGTATAAAATTTGATGAGGGTAGTAATGACTACTATTCTAATTGTGCTAACGGTAAGTTTAACACACACTCACCCTCTCACTCCTATATGCACTTAGTTTCCAAAATAACTTTGCCCTTGATTGGTACACATTTGACCACCTGTTCATGTACTGTACACAACTATTTTTTTATGTTTAACACTAGTGTACATTATTTAACACTAGTGCATTTATTTGTGTGGTCCGCGTCTTACACCCCATCCGAGATATCTGAGTATTAACCCTAATGGGACGAGGAAGGTATAATTTAGAGGAAATATACTGGAATTTGCAAGGAGGGAGAGTGAGACACTAAAAACGAAAACTACCCTCAGTGCACCCGGCAGAGATTCGAACCCCATCACTCAAATTCCAGTCTATTGCGATAGTGATAAGTTAGACCATGATGCGGCTCTTAATTGTTATTAATTACTTAATCAAAGATAACAGGATGAAGAGGGTAGAGAGAGGAGGAGGGTCGATAGAGAATGGGAAACCCCAGGAAAGTCCAGACGCGAGGAAACTATCTGCAGCTAACCCGGCCGGATTTTGAGCTCCCAACCTCCCCGCAAAATTTGATTTAGTTAATTGTGAGTTTAACACCTTAGACCACATGTTACCCACTGAAGGATATTCTCTCAGCTTAATAACACACATGTTACATGTAGGTTTCAATCATGGACACATGATTCGGTCACACGGTGATGAATCACGGCCAGGTGTACTGTGGACTTTTTTTTAAATAAATATTTACCCCAATTTAACTGCACGCAAATGCGGCCACTTTTCTTCTAATAATTACCTGTTATTGGGTCATTATTTTCATAATTAGTTCTAATGCATGCCATTCTGGAATGGCATGGTTATCTTGAATGAGTTCGATGCCATTCCAGCGTTTTCCCTAATTACACCACAGGTAGGATCTACGTGTCAGGCTGTCGAGCATATTATGTTCTGTGCGGTCATATAACATAGCCAGGATCTACTATGATGTTAATTCACCCAGAAATACGTCAAGGCTTATTTTAAATGTTAATATCTTACTAGTTTTTTTTAATGTTTCGAAACAAATAATAAATCACAAACATGTAAATCTCGCTGTTCCCCAAATGACTCGAACCAAACAATGGGTTGTATAATCCGTCTAAAAGGAAAGTCGTGTTTTCTACGTTGCCCAGTTATCAGCGGGACAAGGAACGGACTGAGTACACATAAGGGACCCCACAGTCTTCATTAACTTTTCATTATCTGGTCGACTGTACTTAGTCAAAACGTATGTAGAGAACGCGTTTACAGATCACTTTCCTCCTATCCGAATCTTGCTACGCCGTGTTCTCGGGCCGACTGAATTATCACGCTAGAACACGCAAGCACCGAGTTTCGAGACCTTCACTTACGTAAAGCACGGAATTTTCGCGAGCATAGAACATGCTGATTGGGTTTCGACGATTGAAAAGGGCTAGAGGCACATGAAAAAAAAAAAGTATTTGAAGATAGTATCTTTTAGCATTTCAATTTGAATAAAATAACACTTTAAACGCATCTAAGGTTAGGATATCACATACCATGATCGATTACTTAGCCAAGCTATTATTATTCTTAAGTCCAGTTAGAGCAGCATCTAAATATATTTTTGAATTGAAAAAGGACACATGGATACGGTAATTGAACGTGGGACATTTGTCATACTACCCCCAATGCTCCTACCACTGAGATATCAAGTAGTCGTTCAGTGCTCCGGGTCATTCTTCACTCATATGTATGTGCTGGACGTGAGGAAACTTCCGGCTACATATGTGTGTGTGTGATCAATTTAGATCTTGAGCTATTAGATAACAAATACATCTTTGACTTGGGATGGCTTTATTCCACCAAATGTACAATGGCAAGTGTACGACTACACATGTCATGATTGAGTAGCCAAACTAATCTAGCTGTTAATAACGGCTATAGCAGCCCCTAAATATCATATTTCCGCACGAACTCTGCCATAAGTAATTATTATGAGGGAAAGAATGACCTTAGACACGTGGTGGCTCCTAGCTAGCTTAGTGCTGGGATCATTGGCGAATTAAGCCAAAGGTCCCGTGTTCAATTCACGAGTCCAGGTGTCATTTTTAAATTTAAAGCATACCATTCCCTACATCATGTTTTAGTCAACCCTCTTTTGAGTAATAAAACCCCTTGCATATACTTACTTTATAGCATCAGGAACTTGAAAGTTCATTGACGCACTTATAAAAGTAGGCCATCAATCCCTATCTTGAGCTAGTTCCATCCAGTCCACCTCATTACACCCTATCACTATCTTGAGCTAGTTCTATCCAGTCCATCTCATTACACCCTATC
>CABEEJ010001468.1:27026-41065 GCA_901482245.1 Timema douglasi
TATCTTGAGCTAGTTCTATCCAGTCCACCTCATTACACCCTATCACTATCTTGAGCTAGTTCTATCCAGTCCACCTCATTACACCCTATCACTATCTTGAGCTAGTTCTATCCAGTCCACCTCATTACACCCTATCACTATCTTGAGCTAGTTCCATCCAGTCCACCTATCTCTTTCATGCCCTTTGTAATGTTATCCTCCCATCTACTTCCAGGCCACCCTGTGGTTTCTTACTACTGTATTGGGTTTGCCAGTCAATAGCGTGAAGGCAGCTCTAGTTTCTGCCATGAACTCTTTATGTCCCACCCTCGCAATCGATTGAACTGCGATTACGGGTAGATCGGGGTTCAAATCCTGGCCAGGTGTACCGAGGATGTTTTTTAATGAATAGCTGTTCACTATCCCATGCGATAATTGAGTATACTTCCTTTTAATTTTACCCATCTCATTCCTACTTCAAAGCGTCATCAAAATAGGATGTCCCGGAAGGGTATTAAGACATTGACCGATAAGAATAAAATGGAGCAAATGCTTATACTTAATCTTTTTGAAGCAAATCCTTCAATAGATATGAATAAAAATTCAGAAGCTCATGCTCATTAAAAATGAAAATAGGAGCATTAGGTCCAAAGAAATACTTTTACTACTTTTTTCGTATGAATAAAAAGAAGATAAGTGTCTTGATTTGAAGAAAATCCTTTTAAAAAAGTGAAGTCTGCTTAGTTATATACTCATCTTTGAAAATGGCACAAGTTCAAATAAATTTTCCTAAAAGAAAGGTTTACAAACCGCGTTTAGTGCCTGAAATTTGTGATTATAAAACTTTATATAGATTCTCGGAAGAAAATGCATCATGGTTGAGTGAACACTTTCTTGGCGAAGGTGATGGGGGAAGAGGAGGCGCCCAAACCTCCAAAGAAAAACTTCAGATATTTTGGCGGTATGTGGCAAACCCTGGACACCAGTTGGGTGTTACACAAGAGGTTAATGTTCACCAAATGACCGTGAATAACACAGATAATTACGTATCGAATAAAACTATTGAAAAAGCTGTTGTGTGGATAACATTTCCATCATCACTTCAAGAAATCCAGAGAGAAAAAGCTGAGTGACAGAATCGATATACATTTCCAACATGTATAGGAGTTTTAGACTGTGCGCATATAACAATTCTAAAACCCAGTGTATACGGTGATGAATATGCGTATCAACAGAAAGGGGGTGGTTTCATTAAATGTACAATTAGCTTGTAATGCCCGAGAAATATTTACAAGCATATGTAAGCTGGCCTGGCTCTGTACACGATGCAATAATTTGGAAGAACTCAAATGTAGGAGAGAAATTAAAAACACTTAAAAATTGAATTTTACTAGCAGATTCAGAATATGGAATTGAACGGTAGCTGATGACACCATATTTAAATCCAAATACCAGACGGAATACTAAATTTAACAAACTTTAAATCAGAAAGAGCAATAATAGAGCGCTATTTTGGCCAGTTGAAGAGGCGTATTCCCATACTGCAATATCCATGCAGACTCTCGTTTGAAAAAATATCTAAAATCATGGTGAACTGTGTAATTTTTCACAATATAGCAAAGTATATTGCTGATGACGATTTCCCAGAAGAGGATGGAGATGTGGAATACGAGAACGATGAAGAGGTATTTGAGAGAGATGAAGAACTACGGGGTAGACTGAGGGTCAGAGGACCAATTAGAGAACAATTAACAAATTGGATTAATTTAATGAAAAATGAACTTAATATTCTAATAAGGAACGTTCAATTTCAATTGAATTTTCAATTAAACTATTATGATCTGTATCTGATATAATTTTTTCTAGGTTAGTTAGGTCACGTTACTCAAATCGGTTTAAATTAAGTTTTTCTATCAAATTTATGTCCGCTATTATTAAAATAGAGAATTAATTACAATACAAATGAACAGATTAAAATATGACCAATTCAATTTTAAAATGAAAGTGTAACTTATTATTCTTTTATAAATTGTAACCACAAAGCTTTTAAACAACAACAGCTGATAGTGAATGAAATAAAATTGGAGCAAATCCTTCAAATATGATGAGCATAAGCCTGAAGTAAAAAAGGTAAAGGTTATTCATGCAAAAAAGCAAATTCTTTTATTTCTGTTTTTTGCTCCGGAGTTTAACCTTTTACTTCATGCTTTTACTCACAAGGATTTTCTTCAGTTTTATTCTTATGGACCAATGTCTAAGAGAAAAACATGTTTATAATTGCTACAAACTGTATTTTGTCAGAAATTGAAACTGGTTTGTCTCCTCTCCTCACTAGACCCATAAAACCATGGGATGATCACACTTGGTTCTACTTTTGGAATCTGGAATTTAAATCGAGTTATATCTATTCGTAGAGGATGAATGGTATCGTTCGTTAAGACTAACATTGGTCCACTTCATATGATAGAGGACAATAAAAACCCTACCCCCTTTCAATCTAGATGTCCCTCATTCTCAAATTCACGTTGAAAGATGTCATATTAAAACTGTTGCACACCTGTAGGCTTATAATGTACTCAAAATAAACTACAAAGCAAAATATATCATGCTAGTCTTATATTATGAAACATGAGATGTTGAAATATATATATATATATATAATAATTTCTTCTTGGGATGGGGGTTATGGAAGAGGGTTTTGCCTTGTTTTACAAAATAGATGACTTCTCTAATATTCCTCTTTCCCCCTTCCCGTCATTGCATTGTTCTCACGAAACGTCTGAAAAATTGATTCTTTTTTTCGTAGCAGTTATTAGCAAATATTATTCCGTGCCTTAAACAAACACAAAAGGATGCGAGCCACTCGTCCTTTTCACAACAAAACTGATGTGGTTATTTTATGTTGTTGTTCCACCCCCCTGGCCTGTTGTCATTGTCGGCTGACGTATATTTTCTGTCCAGACAAGCGTAGCGTGTCACGCGCTTGTCAGGGTTGCGCTCGCTGGCTACACACTCACACACACACACTCACACACACACACACACACACACACACACGAGAAAACAAAACGTACTGAGGGTGAAAAATGACAGGCGGAAACCCACATTGTTGCCGGTATTAATATTACCACTGTTGTTATTACTATGAAATACCCCCCGCCCCACTCTTCCCCTTCACTTCTCACGTTTCCTCGTATTTTGTTCTTTCTCTTCAGCGCGGATGAACTCCCGTCGAACGGCTGATCCGTCTTGCGGAAACTCTTGCAACAATCCGCGTTCAGACGCGGTGACGCGCGGCGTTGTCTGACAATACGCGGTAGCAGGAGCATGAAAATATTCTCGCCAGCCATTATTTTTTGGAAGGGGGCTATTATATTCCCCCCGTTTTCTTATTTCCTTTCCTTCTTTAATCTTATTACTTCTACTCTTGTGTTGTCCCCCGCACGCTTCTATGAACCCTTCCTTGGTTCTTTCACCAGGATGAGAGGATGGACCGGAACAAGACACCTCTCTAAGGATCCTAATGAATATTGCATTAAGATAAGTTTTTTTGGGGACAGTCCCTGAAACAAGAATAATGGACCGATTGACTTTGTCTTTATTTTATTTAGCCAGTATCCCCCCACTCATAGCAAGGTCAATCGAGGAGGTTTAAGAAAAGGGGTAGAAGGGTAGAAATGTCGATTGTTGATAAAATAAGGGTTTCAAGGTCGTAGACAAGGAGGATTTTGGGGGCTCAAAACCCCCACCCTGAAATTTGAGAAAAAATACAAGTAAATATATAACTTGTCATTTTAATGTGTATGTACATTTTTTTAAAAGTTTGTGGTTGTGTTTATTAGTCAGACAATAAAGCTGGGTAGATTAAGACAAAATATTAATAAAGGAAATATAAAGTATTATTTAATGTGGGAGAGAGCTGTGGAATTGGGTACGTTTTTGAGATTAGGAAACAGTAAAACCTTTCAAATTGAAACTATTTGAGGACACATCGTAAATGAGTCGTCAAAGAAAGAAGAATCAGAGAGTGGTGATAGGGTGGGTAGAAAACGGGGTAGGGGGTCAAGATATCTACCCCCAACTGCTTACAGTTTGCGAAAATATAAATAGTTGAAGTTTTGGAACTGCTTGTCTGGAGATAAGTACATTGTTTAATACTGTGACGTGTGAATGCTTATGCTTTTGTGAGTTTAGTGTGTAGTGTAGACTTGTGTTGGTTGTTAGTTATCGTGAAGATTATACTGGTTTATTGATCTACTGGTTTATAGATCTACTGGTTTATTGATCCTCATACTGGATGCTAGCTTTTGTTTTTTTAAAGTTAGCCTTATGAATTCCATTAAACGAAAAAAACAATGATGTCTACTCTCGTTTTTAGTAGAAAGAACCCTTTATAAAATACAAAATATATTTGTTTGAGGTATACATATTTTACTATATTATGTGTATATTTATAGATATTAATAACATATATCAAATCTGAATGCTGCAGATCGCATGATTTGACGTATGAGTACATATGTGAAAACTATTTTAAGTTACTTTTGTAACAGTCAAAAAAGTGATTTCCTATATGAATCTGACTGTTGGCGGGGTCGTTGGAGTATTGGGGCGACTCACCAGGGCACAAACTGTCCCCCCTCCTCCCGGCCATCGGTAACCTATTTACAACACCTGTGTTGGAAATGTCTGCATTTCAATAGTGTACCGTTTTGGACTATGTGGGCAGGGGTTATTCAACCTTTTATCCAATCACAAATTATTAAATATCTAAATTTATTATGCAAATGAGCTGGAGAATGGAGGTGTATCTTGTACAACCAAAAAAGGGGTTTTGAGGGACTTGTCCTTCTTCAAGCCTAAGGAATTCCATAGACCCTTGCTCGGCAAACGTTTGTCATTTGGGTGTCACTATAGGAGAGGTCTTTGCCTGAAATATTTTTGGATAATATAATCTATTTGGAGTTGCATTACCTCATATAATTTTAAATAAATAATCACCTATAATATATTGTAAACAGTGTTCGCCAGCTATATTTTTTAACTCGATGTCTTTATAAACTATTTAAAAAACTTTTTAATGGATTATGTTTGAGAATATAAGAAAGGAGTTAAATAAATCTGGAAAGGTCGGGGGTTGGGAGACTTATTCCAGGGCAAAAAACTATTTTAATAGGGTAGGGCCACCCACCAATTATGCCATTATTTAAGAAGTGTTCAATATACAATTTCAGACTTTGAGGAATAAGAATCTATGTAAGTTTTAAATGTTAAACAAATTGATAGCACTCAAAGTATGTATGCCCTACCATTAAACGCCAGATAGCTCCTAGAGTCATTTAATATTTGAAATTTTTCTTTTCCTGTGGCAGTTGAGAGTATGTGCCCCCCAAACTCGACCCCCTCCATCCTCCCTGAAATTTTGGTCTGGCTACGACCTTGAAGAGTTATAACATAATATTGTGGTTTATGCAATGTTAACATGAAGCGTGAATTGAAACGAAAATTATTAGAAACTTAATTTTTAATATCTAATCCCTTTGTGTTTAGGCCTAGATTCGATTTTGTTTTTCACTAAAAAATGTGTTAAGAAATAAATATTTTGAATTTAAAATTTAATAAATACGGAAAATTGTTTTGCTTCAAAACAATAACTAACTTCTTGCTGTAAGCTTACTTTTAGCGTTGATTGTACCCCTACCTTCTCCCCCTACTCCACCCCCACCCAAAAATATATAGAAAGAAAAGAGAATGGTGAGTTTTTTTGGGTGGTAGAAAAGGGGTTGGGGGGCTTAGGGCGATGGGATAAAAGTGTAAACTAAATCCCCATTCCTGCGTTACCACCCCCCAATCCCCCTTCATCGGGTGCCCCAGCAGGCAGTGCGCAGATAAGAGAATTGCCCTGTCAGGACAACATGATATATTTGGCCAACATTTCCATACACACACACACACACACACACACACACACACACACACAGAGTTACTACCGACATAGCTCTGCAGAAACCCGCCAGCCAGCTAGCGAGCAAGCCACCAGCCAAGCTCAGAGGGTAGAGAGGGTTGAGAAGGGGGTGCAACTGATCCCTACGCCCCTTTTCACCTCCACTACTCTCTTCTAAACCTACGTCCCCACCCCCTTTAAAAAAACTCGCGTTGTATACCCTTTCCATACGTATAGATCTACATGGAGAAACAAAAAAAAAAACGATTTTTTTTGTGTGTGATGATAGCTTTTCCCAGTGATCCTCTCCTACCGCTACCCATACCACCCACTCAAAAAAAAAAAGAGAGGATTTTGAACGTGCGTAATCTCGCCAATTCAAATTAACGCAGGGCACAACTAGCAGTGGGGTCCGTACCATACCTAACCTGAAAATGGGGAGGGGGTTGGAGGGGAGGAGATCACGTCGTGTCCGGTAAAGTACACGATATAGGGGTATATAGTGTTTGCTGAGCTCGCTCGCGTTGAATTGGGAAGGGTAATATATTATATATGTGTATGTGTATATTTATATATACAACGGATATTTCTAATACCGCTTTTTTTTTTATATTAACACGTAACATTTTCAGTCTTGTTTACTTAGAAATGAAAATATTTGCTAATGGAAATGAATGTACAGATGTTTCATGTTTTGTTTAAAGCATAACCTCTAATTTTTATTTTTTCAAATTGACTATTTTGGAAAATATGTATGAAGTATTATTTTAATAAAAAGTTTTTATAAACTATTGTTTAGCAAATAAATAACAGAATTGTTGTTTTGAATTGTATAGCTGAAAAAATAGTTTTTATTAATAATATTATTATTGCTTTTGATCTGATAGCCTATGATATTTTTAAGGAGGAAATTTTATAAAGTGATGAAATATGTCACGAAAATTTTGATTGTTTATTGATGCTAAGCTATTGGCCAATTATGGTTATTATAAGGTTATGTGTGTTGTTTAAATATATAATATTTAGACCATAATGATATTTGAAATGCAGTTTTCTATTAAAATTTTTGAAAAAGATAAATGGTTGAAATTTAATATTTAGAATTGAATTAAATTAGAAACATACTTCCACCGAGTGCAATACAGTTCGGTCACATATATCTGTTAGGACCTGCGTTTAAAATGGTATCGTTAATCCCACATTACAGTTGGACCACGAGTTCATTCTTGGGGATTGTAAACAAGGTGTAACTAAGAGACAACAAAATGCTAAGCTAATCCAACCTAACCGAACCTGATCTTAGCTACTATAACATAAGCTAACCCAGCTCAACCTAGCATATGTCACAACATGATCTAACCTAAACTAGTCTAAGGCAAGGGAATTGATAGGGTCGAATTTGTATCTACCTGTTGGTCTATTAACTCCTATAGTTAGGCCTGGTCAGTGAATGTGGCCAAACTAATTCATGACGATAATCCTCCTACTCAGTGAACTTGGCCAAACTAAGCTATGACAATATTCCTAGTTGGCGACCTTGGCATAGCTATAATGCACCACTTTCAATTATTATAGTAGCAAATGATTTGAATAAATAATTAAGTCATAGCATAACTTATTTATACTTAAGATTTAATCCACACTAGTTATAATAATTCTCCTTAAAATTAAATAAATATATCAATAGAAACTACAGTTTTAATGAAGAAACTGGAAATATTTCATAAAGTTGGCTGTACAGATGATATAACGGGATATTCATGCACCTGGAAAACCCCAAGGACTAGAAAAACATGGCATTTTTGTTTCTTGAAAAGAACCGCGAAAAAACATGTAATTTATCAAAAAATACTAAAACAATAATGTAATATCCATTAAGATATGTATGGACATATTAATAGCTACATACCCTACGTACACCACAAAATAATGGTTTTATTCTCTCCAGACTTATCGTAAAACTAGCGCCTGCAATGTTTTGCTTATGCAGACCAACTATACCACCGAGCTGAATGGCTTGCCTAACTAGACGGAAAGTAATAGGTGGCGGGACATATTTAATCTACTATCTTATGTAAATAAATAATCACTTGCCAAATAACTCGTGGAATATAGCGAAAACATAGCCATGGAAATCGTATAAATAATGGTAACTAATGTTACTTGATCTTTTACCCACGTTGGGAATCACCTCTAGTCTGGTTTGCCAGTGATGGGGAAGATGGGATTCATATCCCAGCTGGGTGCACTATGGGCGTTTTTCCCCATAAATTGTTTTCTCTTCTACCTTTACACAAATGTGGGGACCTTTAATCTAAATTCTACTTTCCTTCGTCTATCTCACTACCGTAAATAAGATGTGTATAGCCCAAAGGTGTAGTAAGACGCGATGGATAGAATATTATATATTTAATCGATTTTCTTCACTGTATACAAACTTATTTATCTTGTCTCCATTTTCAATATACTATTACACCCAGGCCTACGCTTTCATTTACATTCCTTAAATTTACATTCTTATTTTTATTTCACTCTCTCAATGATTCATCTTTATTTGCCTTTACATTTATTCGTTTACAATGAATGTAAATGTATGTCTCTTAACATTCTCTTATTCATATATTTCTCACTCTTTTTCAACCTTCTTCTTAGATATAATTTTATTTTTCTTTATCTCATATTATATTACTCTCTGTTATTTAATTCTATTTCCGTCATATCTGTCCTAATTTCAAGTACGTTTCTCTCGCCTCCCTTTTTTTTCTGTTGTCTTCTGTCAGTGCCTTTATCTTTTCCTACCTCTCTTCCACTGTGTGTGTCTGGTGTAGTGAGTGTCACTGCCAGATGGGGTCCGGCTGATTGATGGGCCCACCGGATCCTGGATTGCTCCCGGACACCCCCTCCACTCTGCAGCCTGTAATGGGGGAGGGTTCGTTGCTCGCGCTGGACAGTTCAGTACATTCCATTGCATAAAAATGTCAAACCTGTGTTTTCAATATCTTCGTCTTATATATATGTACTCTTTGTGTCACGAGAGGGTAGAATTGAGATAGGATGTTTTCTAAGTCAAAAACAAAAATACTTGTTTGATGTTCAACATCGTGTCAAACTATTTTAGATAACATAAGGAAAATTGATAGTACAAAAGTGCTTGAAACAGATCTACTTATAATTAAATTAATTTCCTAACATAACGATAACATTTAAATACAATTTGGAAAATGAAGGTCACTAAGAATAGAGCCTATATGTGCGATCTGTAATATGTCAAGAACTGTGATAATGCAATATTATTCTAACAGGCCATGTTAGACTGTGCTAATGTGCGTTGCCAGTATAAAAAAACCGTAAGTTAAATTTTAATTGAATTATTAATGTAAACGAAGTTCACATGTTGAAACTTGTCCTTAAGGTGCTTTTTTTTTAAATATATAATGTCTACCGGTAAGATTCTACCCCAGTATTTGACTTAGGCTTTCTGCAGTGATAGTTCAGAAGGGGAAAGGGGGAGGGGTCAGAAAGTGGGTATTTTACATGTTCTAATAGCCCCTCCTCTTTCCATGTCACTGCTGGTGCAGCTATTTAAAGTTCATATTGTTCAGCTTTTTCCTTCAGATTAAGTAAGTAGTTGTCATATTACCAAAACTTACGGCCAAAAATTAAATATTATTTATTTATAAATTCCCCCCCCCCCNNNTCCAGAATTCTCCAACTCTATTGATTGAAACTTGTATGACTATAAATTCCATAATTATTAAAAGCCTCATCTCCTTTTTCACGAGAGGCAACTAAATATAAAATTAAACCAATACGAAGAAGTTTTTTCTTTTTTACTAATAATATGTTTCAAATTTTGTTCGTTAAAAAATATAAATTACTATTTAATGTCTTAAATAGTTTTATCCCGTCTACGAATGCACTTGAACTTAAAATATCAATGAAAAATATGAATGGCGTTCCTTTCAAATTCACACCCAAATTTTCATGACTCGCAAGTTTTATTAATAGCTGCCATAACAACTAGTCGTTCAACCTGTACTGAACTAAATGACATAAAAAGGCTGGTGTGTCCGAGGTCTTAAGCGACATTGATTTTGTTGATAGTGTGTGTGTGTCACATGACGATGCCAAGACGTCATCACGGCGTCTCCGTTTAGTAGTCCCATCTCCCTTCAATCTCCCCCAAAAGAACCATTACGCTAACTCAGGGGATTAACGAAATGACGTACTTTATTGACCAAGAAAAATACAACCCAGATTGGAGTTTTGTCAACGTTGCTATTATCTTTAATTTATTCTCAACTTCTTTGTTTGATACAATTGCCACTCTCGTTCTAAATTTTACTTTACTCATCTTTACCTAATTAGTGTATACAGTCGGATAGTCCAAACGAGTAATTGGAAGTGGTACGCCAATTTTCCCGTTTGGGCTGTACACGTATATAATTTATAGCTTTAAATTTTTTGGAGTTGAGTATTTTAGAGTAAACGCAGCAACATTAATGTGAATGGAGAGTAGAAAATCATTTAATTAAAATAACTCGAGCAACACCCTACTAGGCCTCAAGCTCCAACCTCCTTTATTTTTATCACCGCATCTTACTACCTGTTTAGGTTATACGCCTATGTACTAATTACACTAATGAGCTAGGGATGAGGAGGGGTTAGTTTAGAGTAAGTGCACCCAAATTTGCACGAAGGAAGAGGGGGGAAAACCATTCAGGAAAAACTAAATGCACCCAACCGGGATCAAACCCCGATCTCCCCTTCTTTAGCAGTATGGTTCAACACGAGAGTAGCGCGGTAGACCACGTGGCCACTGAAGTGGGTCGACCTCTTAACTGAAGAACCAGTCTAAACGAGTTTAACATTTTAAACCACCTTTTCACTAGACAAGATACTTTAATTTCAAACACAGCTTTATGATGAAACAGCCTTCACTGAAAAATCCAACTGAAAATAGCAACAAATCGGGAAAATAAATATTTATTAGAAAAACAGTATAGAGAAAAGGAGATTGTTTGAACTATAAAAAAAGTTATTACCTCTGTTAAGTTTTTTTTGTCCATTTTGTCTACCCGCATGACACAGCGTCTTCTCTGGCAGCTAATAGTCCGGCTTGGCATTGGACGCCATATGATGGACGCCTGACGTCGGCTTAGTGTAGTAGCATCCGCGACTGTGCGTTGTGCGCTCGGGCAATATCCGTCGATCAACACGGTCCAAAGTAACTCAGCGACGAAGGCAATAACCAGCCTAAAGGAGGGGGATGGGAGTGGGCAGGGTTTGATAGCTTTCGAGGGGGTGAGTTAGGGGTGCGGCAGATTGAAAATGCTGAGGGGATGATGAAAACGACTTTTACGGCTGAAAGTGGTCATCTTTATGGTGTTCTTATCTTTGAGGGAGGGGGTGAAAGAGGGTTTAGGGGGAAGAATGAGGGTCCTACACATGGGCAAACCTCCTCCTCCCCGTTAGTAATATTTTGTGATACAGGTCAATTTAGGCAAGATAAGCTGTCCACAGATATAGCTGGCTTAGGCCCTAATATCCAGAAAGGAAAGTATTGCTACTCGATCGAGATATTACTCTCATAGAAAAACAGAATCACCTGCATTGTGCGTTGTTGAATTCTTAGATGTCACTCACACATTAGACCAGACTGCACGTGGCAGGAATGTTGGGGTTTTTAAATCTTAGGTATATGTACTGAGGGTGACGTTATAAATGGGTTACCACTCTCCCTCTACGTAGATTCGGGTACACTTAATCTAATTGTTACCTTTATCATCCCTATCCCTTTGGTGTAAATATTCAAAAAGCATGGACGTACAGTAGGCACATAAGTTGTGTACACACACAAGGAAAAACAAACAGAAAAGTTAAATTGTTCCACTAATAATTGTGAGCTCACTATGCGGTTGCGACTTAACAATAAACAAACGTTTTAATGCTCTCTATGTATATTTTTTCAAAGTCACAATTCTCGATGCTGCGGTTTGAATTAGGTTTCTATAAAATTTGAGTTATTTTTATGGCATCCCTGACTCCACTGAGTTTCCCTTCTTGAACAAATAAACCGTGTTAGAACTTCAACAGACGATTTCCTGACTTATAGGAACAATGGCGAGTCGTTAAGAAGAGTAGGAGAGAATATCTTCATCTCGAAACTTGTCGCTTGGGAAGGGTTGGGACGGATCGTGGAGTTTGGAGGGAGTAAAACGGGTCTCCAAAACTCTGGGAGAGTGCCATTTTCATGACGCAAACTTTTCATCTCCCCCCTCCTCCGTATTCACCTTTTCCTCCCTAGGTCCTTCTCTTCTTCTCCAGCACCTCCTGCGAGACAATGTTCACGGCTGACTTCACTTCCGTTTCCGGTGAGTGATCTCGTCTCGTGGTCGTCACGGAGCAACTCTCCACGATCCCCCTCCCCTTTTTTACCCTTGTGGGACACGGCTGACTCTTGAAATAGTCTGCTGGAGTTACCGTACCACTTTCCACAACTTATTTTGAATGGCTAAACTCTCTACTCCATCCATCCATCCATCCTCTCTCTCACTTGGACGTTCATTTGCACAGGATTATCTCTCTCTAGCTAGAACAAAGATCACAGGGGGGACTTTGATTAGGTCCTAGTCTGGAGTCGAACACAACAGTATAGACTTCATTCCCACTTCTTTTTCATCAATGAGTGGTGTAGGGATTTTAACAATATTATTATCATTTGCTGGAAGGGAGGGGGGCTGGATTTAACAGTTCATGTTCTGAACCAATTGTTTTGATTATATCAGCATAGGACTTTCAAACTAACTGTATTCTAGAATAAATAGAACACAAACACCTCCCCCTTCACCCCCTCCTGCATATCTTCACAACTTTTTATTCATTGCATACTGTGAAGCTAACCAAGGATCACTAGACACACGCTCTTGACTCGCCAAGGTGGTGTTTGGTGCACACTCACTCTATTATTACCTCACCTTGCACTATTCCACTATGGCACAGCTTACAAGATAGGGTCAGAGTGTATTCCGTCCAGGAGAGGCTGCTTACTTTTATGGTAAGAGAGTGTGCAATGTACTTTATGTTACATTTTTATGAGATATGTTTTTTTTAAGTTGCTATTTAAAAGGAGCCGTTTAAATCTCCTTCTTCCTGTGTTGAATATAATAGTGTGAGCACAGTTTTCTCACTGGCATAAAGGATTTGTGCTTTATCGCAGCATCGTTACTTTTGATTTAAATAAAAGCACATCAGTGGTCACACCATCCTTGGCGTCATTCTTGTATTATATGTCTGCCGATGGGAAGGTGAAGGTCCTAATCTCGTTTCGAAGAACCTTAATTTTTTTTTCTACTTGTGGTTTTATCATTTTATCATTTTCTCGCCGTGTTATGGTGAGTGCACTTCTTCTAAGCTATCCTACTCATACCTACCCGTTCTGCGCTATCATTAACCATTGTGTCGAACATAAAACTAATTGTGATAATCAAAATATAGGAAGCGCTTTTTGTTTGAAAGTTAAAGAGAATTACATTTACTTGCACTCGTGCACTTCTAATCCATGAATAAATGAGTTTCCCGCCATGCACCTGTTTAAGGACATTGATGTTCACAGTAAGTTTTATTAAATTTGGACACACCTTCCAATGTCGAGGAAGAAGCTACATCCTAGTTCTTACCTCGTATAAGGCGGTTGAGGAGGGGTGAGAGGAGGTAACCGTTAGGTTAAATAATTTAATAAGGTGTCTGAAATAACACATGATGTTCACAAGTTTCCGAAGACTGTTAAAAGGGGTGGATGTGGGCGGAATGGAAGGAAGGGGGTGGAGAAGAAAAGGGGAGTTCATGTCGTGTACAATAGAACATAATCTGCCCCTTCCCACCCCCTATTCATCCCTTCTCTTCCAACCCCCTGGCACTTCTGTGTAATAACATAATACCTCTCGGGTAGGGTTTAGGGGGGGCGCCGCTTGCTTTATTATGAAGCTTGTGGATCCCAATTAAGAGGCAGCAGCTGTGAAAATTAATGGGGCACAGCTTTTAAGATGTAATTGGGCACATTCATAACTCGCGGGCTGTGCAGTGTTGGTGGGTGGCGGCGGGGGGGGGGGGCAAT